>OX578143.1:101251880-101376880 GCA_951213105.1 Amaurobius ferox | reverse complement strand
TCCTACCATCGGTATTCCATGTAGTTTTTTCTAGAAGTTTAATCCATTAACAAGTACCATTTCATACAAAACTATTTCAACTAAAGTTTTCCGTTTCCTCGTTATTCTAGACTGCATTGGGTGACGTTGTTGCAACTCATTTATTAGTGAGTCAAATTATTTTCGCTACAAATACTAAAAGGTTATATTGAAGTTAAAATATTTGTATTAAAAAAAAATGTTTTACGTTTTACTACCAGAATTGTTTTTTAATACAGCATATATGTTATATAAATAAGAAATGCGAAGTACACATTGGTTCTAAATTGAGTTCGGCAGTATTTACTTTGAACTTCAGGAGTTTGCACGTAGCAGAAATGCGCGGAGCAGCGATTTATCATAACCGGCAATTGGTAAATGACAAGTAAAAAGATAAATGCTGTGTGTTGTAGCTATCAGTTACTACTTAGTCATTGGTTCGCAAACAACTGCGCTCCATAAAGAACTGGGATCCTCGCATAAGTAAACATACGCGAGACTAAGATTTGCCTCGTTCGTATCAATATGCCCACCAGTGGATTAGCCGGCACGAACTGTTGTGCGGATGCGGACCTTCCTGTATACGACCGCCTTCTATTGAGGTGGTGGTGTTATATCTCTGGGGATGGCGGGGATATCTCACTGCTGTCTTTCGGGACGGTGTGCTATATCAGGATGTGGGTCGGTCAGCTGGTCTCCCCTAGAGGTTGCTCGCCAATTTAATGTATCCAGGATTCCTTTTAATTTTCAGATGTATGTGTGATTCCCTAATTCAGTAGAATCAGATAAGTGACTGATTTATTTTGGCTTATAGGGCCACCGCCCCTTGTTCGCCACCCCCCGCAGATTGCTTCGCGAGTCAGGGACAGTCATACTTGCTAAGCTTGCCTCGCGAGTCAGGGATAAGCTCGCGCCGCGAGTCAAGAATAGCCATACTCTCTAACAATTTTTTGTTTCTCTTATGCAGCTTTGGGTCACTAATCGCCGAAGCCCACTTCAGAAGTTCTAGTTCTCTCTTAACGTATGCTGTGCATGCGTTTAATATCCGTTGTGGTTTAGATTCTCATTTCATGACGCTCAAAAATCTGAGGTAAATGTTTCTCTAACTCGTTTACCCCGCACTTTTCCATGCACCGCAGTTATTCCCTGATGATTACAAATCACTCGAACTTGCTTTAACAGCCCAAACAACGATTTCATTTATAAAATTCACAATATTTAGTTTCTTATACTATTGAGCATAGTATAGAAAAAATATTGCTTTCACGAAAATTTTCAAATTCGATATTTTGATGCCACTATATACCTTAAGACCGCCTGTAAACTGTTGGCTATTTTTTTCGTGGTGTCCGTCTGCCTGCGGTCTATTTCTTGTGTATACTATAAAACTCTCAAATATAAATGGATTACGCCAAACACTCTTTCCGGCTTTGATAATGAAAAATCTATAACTAGATAAAATTTTTAGTAATTCAAGTGAAACCTTCGAAATCGATTCGAATTTGTTTTTTTTAACATGGCAACATACTACAAAATTTGAAATAATTATGCATTAAAAGGGTAGTTTATCCGGCAACATACTTCCTGAGGCTTCTCCTCCTACACGCTGCGCTCGCAGCGTTCGCTTCATATCTATCTTACCTCAAATTCTATTTTCAAAAATATCTTTTCAATCTCTGCCTATTTTCAACAAGGGGGGGGGGGAACAGGGAGATTTTTCTTTGCCCAGGGAATCCAGAAACTGAATTCCTTGATCATGAGCTCGCTACTCAAGCAATTTCATGCCAAACTAGAGTCTAAATCGATAAACAGTTCATTTTATCATGTTACCCTATTATATCTTTATGAATGTAGCAAATTTCATATATTGGTATGCTACAGATTTACGGTACGAGACAGAGAAACCTCTAGACGTGTCGATACGAAAAAAAAGTTCACTTCCGAAGTGCATAAAATCTAAAATATTTCAAAAACTAATTTGAAAAAAAGGGGCTCCGTCCTACAAAAATCCACCCATGTTGGAACCTGTCTGCAAAAATTTGTGATCTTGGTATACGTGTGATCTTGCTATACGTGCGTAATTTGTGATCTTGTTAGTCTTTCCAGGACGCCATATCACAGCTCAAATATTTTGTCTTTGAATTTGACAATAAATATTTCTTAAACTACAATTTATCAAAAAACGGTTTATTTCAGATTATTTTACAATGCTTTCTCTAAAAGAGGACCTGATTAGCTGAAATTCAATGTTGACATTCAGCTTCCATTTAGCTAAAAATGCAGTTTTGATCTTTTTGAAAGGAATGAAGGATGTAATTTTAAATCTTCAAGTCTGTATTATGCCTTACCCAATTTTCATAATCTTAGCCCAGAAAATGTCAAGACTGAGAACTTCACCATTTTAATTTTATTAAGATAGCGTTAAATATTGAAAAAATGAAAAACTCTATTTCTTAATTTTTTTAACACTTTACAACAAAGTTGAAAAGTGTTTATGACTTTGTTCATTCTGTCTGTATGTCTGTCTTTCTGTCCGTTATCACGATAACTGCCGTAAAAATGACTTAATCAAAATGAAATTTTAGTATGTTTTTCAGAGGGTCTGTGGGACCTATGGGAATATAAATGAATAACATCCCCCAATTAGCTCGCCCCGCGTGTCAGGGATAGCCATAATCGCTAACAATTTTTTGTCTTCTGCTATGCAGCTTTGGAAAACTAATCGCCGAAGCGCACTTAAGAAGTTCTCTCTTAACGTATGCTGTGCATGCGTATAAAATCCGTTGTTGTTTAGCCTCTTATTTCCTGACGCTCAATAATCTGCGGCATACGTTTCTCTAACTCGTTTACCCCGCTCTTTTCCATGCACCGCAGTTATTCTCTGATGCTTACTAATCACTCGAAATGACTTTAACAGCCCGAATAACGAATTTTTTGTAATTCAAGTGAAACCTTCGAAATCGATTCGAATTTGTTTTTCTTAACATGACAACATACTACAAAATTTGGAATAATTATCCATTAAAAGAGTAGTTTATCGCGCAACCTCCTTCTTGAGACTTCGCCTTCTACTCGCTGCTCTCGCAGAGTTCGCATCCTATCTATCTTTCCTAAAAATTCTACTTTCAAAAATCTCTTTTCTATCCCTGCCTATTTCCCGCAGGAGGTAAAAGCAGGGTGATTTTTCTTTGTCCAGGGAATCCAAAAATTGAATTCCTAGATCATAAGCTCGCCCATTTTACCTCAATTCCATGCCAAACTAAAGTTTAAATCGATAAACAGTTCATTTTATCATGTTACCCTATTATTTCTCTATAAATGTAGCAAATTCCATATATTGGTATGCTACAGATTTACGGTACGAGACAGAGAAACCGCTAGACGTGCCGATACGAAAAAAAAGTTCACTTCAGAAGTGCATAAAATCTAAAATATCTCAAAAACTAATTAGAAAAAAAGGGGCTCTGTCCTACAAAAATCTACCCTTGTTGGAACCTTTTGCAAACATTCGTGGTCTTGCTATTGTTAGTCTATCCAAGACGCGAACTCACAGCTCAAATATTTTGTCTTTGAATTTGACAATAAATATTTCTTAAACTACAATTTATATCAAAAAGCGGTTCATTTCAGCGTATTTTACAAAGCTTGTTCTACAAGTGGACCAAATTTCACATTCTATATGCAATAGCTTTTGCGGTACGAAGCAAAGAATCTATAGAAAAGAGATAATTGTGAAACAGCGGCGGCGACGGCACCAAATTTATAGACATATATATATATATATATATATATATATATATATGTCAATATATATATATATGTATATATATATATATATACATATGTATATATATATATATGTATATATACATATGTATATATATATATACATATATATATATATATATATATATATATATATATATATATATTATATATATATATATATATATGCATATATATATATACATATATATATATATATATATATATATATATATATATATATATATATATATATATATATATATATATATATATATATATATATATATATATATATATATATATATATATTATATATATATATATAATATCCATAAGAGAAAAACGAAAGAGAATGAAAAAGCCATGTACAACAAATTTGCCGGGTGGGGTTTGTGACCCACGCTCCCCCGGTTAAGCAAGCTTTATGTCGCGACGACACTCCCGGTAGCCTGTAAATAGCCTAAAAAGAAAATACATAAGTATTAAAAACATGTACAAGGAGAACAATGCTAAAGTATTAGACCGAATTCGAAAGAAAAATAGAGTCTCATAAAACCTATCCTATCTAACTTTAAGCAAGTGTATAATAAAAATGTTTAAAAACTGCTCTCTAACCATGAGATCCGACTATTGAAAACACAAATATTTCATAACCCTCTAACACTAATTAAAACCAAAATAAAATCATTCATAAATAATAATAGATACTTTTCAATCTGCCGGAAAACTTTTCTAAAACCACAGCGGAAGTTCCATCTACAGCACCAAATCGAATCAAATATAGCAACATTATCACTGTTATGCAAATTTACCACTATTATGCCTTGCACGCAAACCACCACACTTCTACCATGCAATTTTCTATTCCGTTGTCTTTTTTATGTCTAAGTACATACTGTAACACGGTTATACTAAAAAACCCACTTATAATGCTACTCAAAAACTTTTGGGAAAGTCCTGTCATACATAAAAATTCTTACTCGCAAACATATCGATCCCTTTCATATCTGTTCAGTCTTTTACTCCGCATTTGTTGATTAATGATAATATTTCTGATTGCATTCTTGTGTAGACTTGTATTACAAAGTGTAATATAATTTGTTTTAAATCCAAATTCTTTTTTTTACCGTATAATCCATAAATCTTAGTTATAAGGATAATTCTTCTAATCTTCGTTATAAAGAAATTTTCTTAATTTTAAAACTTTGGGGTAAAAGTCAAAGACCAAAATATAAACTTGACTGCTGTAACTCAATAATATGTCGTCAACATATCTTATTAACAATATCTAATTTAAAATATGATTTCCCTCTTCGAATTTGTTTAAATTCATGTCAGCTAATACCGAGGAACAATTTCCTACCATCGGTATTCCATGTAGTTTTTTCTAAAAGTTTAATCCATTAACAAGTACCATTTCATACAAAACCATTTCAACTAAAGTTTTCCGTTTCCTCGTTATTCTAGACTGCATTGGGTGACGTTGTTGCAACTCATTTATTAGTGAGTCAAATTCTTTTCGCTACAAATACTAAAAGGTTATATTGAAGTTAAAATATTTGTATTAAAAAAATGTTTTACGTTTTACTACCAGAATTGTTTTTTAATACAGCATATATGTTATATAAATAAGAAATGCGAAGTACACATTGGTTCTAAATTGAGTTCGGCAGTATTTACTTTGAACTTCAGGAGTTTGCACGTAGCAGAAATGCGCGGGGCAGCGATTTATCATAACCGGCAATTGGTAAATGACAAGTAAAAAGATAAATGCTGTGTGTTGTAGCTATCAGTTACTACTTAGTCATTGGTTCGCAAACAACTGCGCTCCATAAAGAACTGGGATCCTCGCATAAGTAAACATACGCGAGACTAAGATTTGCCTCGTTCGTATCAATATGCCCACCAGTGGATTAGCCGGCACGAACTGTTGTGTGGATGCGGACCTTCCTGTATATGACCGCCTTCTATTGAGGTGGTGGTGTTATATCTCTGGGGATGGCGGGGATATCTCACTGCTGTCTTTCGGGACGGTGTGCTATATCAGGATGTGGGTCGGTCAGCTGGTCTCCCCTAGAGGTTGCTCGCCAATTTAATGTATCCAGGATTCCTTTTAATTTTCAGATGTATGTGTGATTCCCTAATTCAGTAGAATCAGAGAAGTGACTGATTTATTTTGGTTTATAGGGCCACCGCCCCTTGTTCGCCACCCCCCGCAGATTGCTTCGCGAGTCAGGGACAGTCATACTTGCTAAGCTTGCCTCGCGAGTCAGGGATACCCATTCTCGCTAAGCTCGCGCCGCGAGTCAAGAATAGCCATACTCTCTAACAATTTTTTGTTTCTCCTATGCAGCTTTGGGTCACTAATCGCCGAAGCCCACTTCAGAAGTTCTAGTTCTCTCTTAACGTATGCTGTGCATGCGTATAATATCCGTTGTGGTTTAGATTCTCATTTCCTGACGCTCAAAAATCTGAGGTACATGTTTCTCTAACTCGTTTACCCCGCACTTTTCCATGCACCGCAGTTATTCCCTGATAATTACAAATCACTCGAACTTGCTTTAACAGCCCAAACAACGATTTCATTTATAAAATTCACAATATTTAGTTTCTTATACTATTGAGCATAGTATAGAAAAAATATTGCTTTCACGAAAATTTTCAAATTCGATATTTTGATGCCACTATTATATACCTTAAGACCGCCTGTAAACTGTTGGCTATTTTTTTCGTGGTGTCCGTCTGCCTGCGGTCTATTTCTTGTGTATACTATAAAACTCTCAAATATAAATGGATTACCGCCAAACACAATTTCCGGCTTTGATAATGAAAAATCTATAACTAGATAAAATTTTTAGTAATTCAAGTGAAACCTTCGAAATCGATTCGAATTTGTTTTTTTTAACATGGCAACATACTACAAAATTTGAAATAATTATGCATTAAAAGGGTAGTTTATCGCGCAACATACTTCCTGAGGCTTCTCCTACTCGCTGCGCTCGCAGCGTTCGCTTCATATCTATCTTACCTCAAATTCTATTTTCAAAAATATCTTTTCTATCCCTACCTATTTTCAACAAGGGGGGAGGAAACAGGGAGATTTTTCTTTGCCCAGGGAATCCAGAAACTGAATTCCTTGATCATGAGCTCGCTACGCAAGCAATTTCATGCCAAACTAGAGTCTAAATCGATAAACAGTTCATTTTATCATGTTACCCTATTATATCTTTATGAATGTAGCAAATTTCATATATTTGTATGCTAGAGATTTACGGTACGAGACAGAGAAACCTCTAGACGTGTCGATACGAAAAAAAAGTTCACTTCCGAAGTGCATAAAATCTAAAATATTTCAAAAACTAATTCGAAAAAAAGGGGCTCCGTCCTACAAAAATCCACCCATGTTGGAACCTGTCTGCAAAAATTTGTGATCTTGCTATACGTGTGATCTTGCTATACGTGCGTAATTTGTGATCTTGTTAGTCTTTCCAGGACGCCAATTCACAGCTCAAATATTTTGTCTTTGAATTTGACAATAAATATTTCTTAAACTACAATTTATCAAAAAATCTGATGTGGGCAACACATGACTTTCCTTATATAACGTAATGAATTTACTACTTTTACAGTAAAAAATAGGTTTTTCTTATAGTAGGTACTAATATTCTCTCCAAAATATTAAATTTTCGACAATTGGTCGTCATTTTCATTGATTTAGCGTCATTTTTATCCATTTGGCGGGATTTTCTTTAATTTGGCAAAATTTCAAAAAGTCGCCAAGTTGGCGACATTCCGCCAAATTTGTCAACAAAATCTCGCCAAGCGTTATGGACGAAGACATAAGTTATTCTTACACCAGATAAATGATTATTGGCGTTCAAATACAAAAGTATTACTCAAAGTATCTTTTTTCATGAATGGAACGAGCTAAATCCACGAGAATGATGTCACCCAATTTATTGCATGCTATTACATATGAAAAGTGAACATGTTTCTCAATAGGAAATATTTTTTTTCTATTTTATATGACTTTTTGATAGTTTTTTTTAAAATGTGCAATATCTCGAGAACGGTTCATGTTAGCGTTCTAAAATTTATGTCAATCGTTTTCTAATGAAAAATTACATAAGAAATGTCTATTTGCGTAACTTTATTAGTGGTTTTGATTTTTTGACGATTTTTTCAAAATTTCATTCGAAAATTTAGGACGGTTCTGGACCATCGATTGCGTATAAAAACAATAGGCTTCCAGTGTTTACGGATTGTGATTTTTGTACCAAATTTGGTTCGAATCGGTCCATTCGTTCGTCAGTTATCGTCTCCACAGACCCACTGACACACACACACACACACAGACACACACACACACACACACACACACACACACACACACACACACACACACACACACACAATATCACACACACACACATACACAGTATGAGGGATGCTTGAAACGTGCTCGCCCGTCGAAAACTCGAATTCGATTTTTCGACCCCATCACAATACTTTCCTTATACATTATTGTCAGTAAAGGTATTATAAGGAAATATTATACATTATTATTAGGAAAGTAATATGCTTGCAAAACATTGCATTCTGTCTTATGACAAAAAAGAAGAGCATCCTAATATCTTCAGGCAAGATAATATGAATGAACGGAAAAACTAAGTATAAACGAAATAATAGTAGAAAATAACAAGAAAGATCAAACATGCATGAAGCATTGATTATGAAACATATTCCAACTGCAATGCAATTTTATTTGAACATCTCTAAATTGCGATACATTCAGCAGTAATATTAAAATTATCAAAATACTACATTAATTTATTATATTTAAAAACTTAAACCTTCATCGAAAAAAATGAACTTTATTCAAATGACGTCATTAAAATATAAATTGCCTGGTTTAAACACCTCCAAAATACGATACATTCAGCGGTAATATTTTTAAAAATATCACAATACTACAATAATTTATTATATTTGAAAACTTAAACCTTTATCGAAGAAAGTGAACTTTATTCAAAGTCATTGAAATATAAATCGACTGGCTGGCTCTCTATGTAAAAGCTGTAAATATCTAATTCACACACTTTTATTCCATTTCCTTCATTTTTCACAATACTACAATAATTTATTTTATTTAAAAACCTAAAATCTTGAAACCTGGTTTAAACATCCTTAAGATACGATACATTCCTCGGTAATATTTTCAAAATCATCATGATTCTACAATAATTTATTATATTTGAAAACGTCATCGAAAACAACTAAAATTTATTCAAATGGCGTCATCGAAATATAACTAGGCTGGCTCTCTCTAAAAGCAAAATTTCATTCATAAACATTTTTCAATTCATTTTATTCATCATAATACTATAATAGTTTATTTTATTTAAAAACTTAAGACCATGGAGCTGCAAGTAATTTTATTCTATGCTTAAAACTTCATCGAAAAAATCGTCTGCTTCTCTATGTAAAATCAATGAATGTTTCATTCATATCAGCTATTTTGCAGACTCCAGGACTAAATAATTTTGCGTTAAGGAAATTCAGCAATTCTTATAAAAATCATCCTACATATTTATTTGTTTACATTCTCTATAAGTGAAAATTAGGCATCGTTGTAGAAATAATCAAAGTTTCATGATCATTTAAACTCACATATATTGTAATTGCGTTGTTTCAAAATATTGATGCATTTTCCATTCCTTTCATTCATCACAATACTATAATAATTTATTTTATATAAAAACTTAAAACCATGGAGGTACAGGTAATTTAACTTTTTGCTTAAAACTTCATCGAAAAAATCATCTGCTTCTCTGTGTAAAATTAATGTTTCATTCATATCAGCTATATTAAAAACTCCATGAGCTAAATAATTTTGCGTTACAAAAATGCAGCAATTCTTATACAACTCCTTCTACATCTTTTGGTGTTTACATTACACATAAGTAAAATTTTGGTTTCGTTGTAGAAATAATAAAATGTTTGATGATCATTTAAACTCAAATATATTGTAATTGCGTTGTTTCAGTATATAGATACACAGACTTTGAGCAAAAATAAAGCGATTTTATAACGGATACAACACTAAATAGGAATTAAAAGAACTTTGAAAATCACGATTTTGACACAAGATGGATGCCATATTTTATTTTGAAGTGGGTCAGGTGATCTCTTCATATAAAGGGTGTAATTATTATTTAAATTTTTATTTTAAAAAATACTGAATTTATTGTGCTGATTTTTTTTTTTATATATTTTATGGGATAATCTGAATATTTCCTAAAACTTTCGAAGCAATTTTTGAATTTTAAATACGCTTTAAATATTTGAAGAATTAGGTCCCATAAGGTTCAATGTATTTCATTTTTTCAACCCGGTTTCAATCCAAAACTAATTGGGTGGCATTATTCTTTTGCATTCCCATGGGTTCCACAGACCGTCTGAACAACAGGCTAAAATGTCATTTTGATAAAGTCATTTTTACAGCAGTTATTGTGCCAACGGACAAACAAACAGACAGACAGAAAGAACAAAGTCATAAACACTTTTCACTATGTTCTAAAGTGTTAAAAAGGAAACTGATATGAGCAGTTCATGACTTTTTCAACAGACTCAGATTCATTTTCTTTTTATTTCAGTAACAAATCATTAAATTGGGTTTTGTTGCATTGGTAATATTTTCGAAAAAGGCGTAGTTTACAAAAAACAAACAAAAAAACTTGAGAATTGTTTGTCTGAGAGTAATGGATTTGGTCTTGTTGCTTTCCCTACAATACATGGTGATGTGTAGGGAAAGTATTGGAATCATGTCCACTGGACATAGTTTTAAAACCGGTGCAGCAAAAATTCTTAAATGTTTCAAGAACGGCTAGTCGTAAAGTAATGAGATTGGTGTTCATCAAAAATCACGTATAAAACAAGAATTGATCCATGTGAGCACAGTCCTTTTGAGGGAGATCTAGTAACAACCCTATTAAACCATAAGGCCCGTCCGTTGTCAGAAGGTTTTGACAAGTACCACCTGAGAGACAGCGGGCAATCGAATACATAATGATCCGCGTCGCCCCAGGGAGGGTCAGAGATCAAAAGACCAGAATGCCGCCGTTGACAGTATTCTAGAAGGCGGACGTTATCGCCGTTCGTGACGTCACTGGGTTAGAAGGAGAAGTGACAGTTTCTCCGAGTAGCATTCATTTATATGGTAAAACGTAGACTGTGTCAGTCGTTGTTTTAATATAATTTGTAATTCTATCGTAAAAGTGAAGTTTAAGTGTAAATTTGTGTATTATAGATGTATATATATATTAGTATTTTCACGTATATAAAGTATAATTTTGGTAAGCACAAAATTGCCTGGTTGATGCTCGGTTGCTTTGTGTTCAAATTATTATAAGAAGTCAATGGGATCTATCAGTTTTCATAGATTTCCAAAAGATCCTACACTCCAAAAATGATGGATCGTGAAGTACACAAGAGAGGATAAAATAACCATTGCTAACGCAACTGTCTGTTCGAATCACTTTTCTGATGAAGATTTTGAAGAAGATTTTCAGGCTAAATTTTGAATTTGAAGCCGGTTAAACGATTAAAACAAGAAGCCAACGGCACAAAAATCTCACATACCATTAATACCGCAGTTCAAAATAATGTTTTTAATATAGCAGTATAAAAAATACTTATGATTGACATGTTTCATTGATATGTATAATAGGTGGTCCTCTAAGTAATCCAAAAAACAAAATTAATAAAATAAAAGCGACTTCATATGCAGTATCTAAAATATATAAAAATAATTTATATTTCTGATACTAGCAATTATGGAGTTTTCTTTCTTTTTTTGGAGGGGAGGGGGGGAGATATTAGCATTTTGTAAGCTAATTTACACAGTTTAGTTTATTGCAAAATGTATGTAAAGTTAATTTTAAATACCTTAAGCATTTTACTTTGTTATTAATATACATATCATAAAACGCAATTCTTTAGTAATCATAATATTGACATTATATTCACATCATCTAAAGTTATGGGACATTTCGTTTTGATATGCAAAAAGCTTAGAATACAAAACTAAAATCATCAAAGTTGAAATATAATGCATAAAAAATTTATTTACAGTAAAACTAAAAGCCAGCGGCACATTTTTCAGAAGAAATAAAAAAGTGGGAGTATACTTTCTTAGAAATGCATGGCGCATATATATCAAAAGAGAAATGCGTCATTAAGAACTTGCAGTCAAAGTTTGCAAACATTTCACCTTCTATACCACTAAAAGCCATAACTTTGTTTTCACGAACCAAAACATTCATTCGCATTAAACACTTAAATAAGACTTTCATGCCACAATTAGTAGAGAGAAAAAAGCAAAGAAAAGCCTCTAAATGGTGTAAAAGCAGTATCATGGCATAAAAATGGTATGTATTGATTTATTATTTATGATCCACGTGAACATTGCTTTAAAATTTTAAAACTGTACGTAGTTTATATATTTAAAACGCTATAAAGTTTAATAACAACAATTTTGCATGCTTAAAATATCTTTGTGAAACTGACAGATCCAGTGGCTTAACCAAGAGTCATAATACTCTACTAGCTCACAAAATGCATCGTCTTTTTGTTGGGTAAATAAAATAAATCTACTGCCATTGACCATCCATTCGACCGTCAACTCCCCCCTTTTCCCAAAATCCGATCTACGCTTCTTAATATAATATATAGTTATGTAACTACTAGATTGATGATATTTCATAGTCATCAATATATGTTATATGTATGTGGGATTTTTTACGCAATTAGATATTTTTGAAATACATATTTATATTACATGTAGAAAGTATTATCAATGTTTAAGATAATGGATACTATATTTTTAAAAATCCGATGATTAGATATTTATTCATATCATCATATCTGTATTAAAACACTTGAAATGTAATTTTTATATTTACTACACTTTTCACGATATATTTCAGCTTTTATTATAAATAATATATGTATTATAATATTTTAATGATAGCCCTATGCATTTATGAGTAGAATCATTTAATTTCATTCTTCTAAAATTTTATTACGAATGATCTTATCTCCTTTTCGAATGATAAATGCGAACTTTCTAAACTTTATACACGTATCTCTATGTCCCCTCTTCTTGACTTGTAAGTCAGTGACGTCACGCTTCAAGTTTCTCGCCCGGTCGAAAAGCAACCCCCCTTCTCTGACCTACCTTATGTTTAAAGTACCTTGGCGTCGCCCCACAGATGCAAAGTGGGGAGAGTTTTACTTTAAACCGGTGAAGGTAAGTCGGGTATGGACAGTGCCCAGTAATGAAAAGGATCAGAGCTCTTTTTACAATTTGACGGGATGGATCAAAGGAAGGACAAAATGAACGGGCCCGCGAACCCAGGGAGGGTCAGAGATCAAAAGACCAGAATGCCGCCGTTGACAGTATTCTAGAAGGCGGACGTTATCGCCGTTCGTGACGTCACTGGGTTAGAAGGAGAAGTGACAGTTTCTCCGAGTAGCTTTCATTTCTATGGGAAAACATAGGGGATTTTTTACGCAATTTTTGAAATACATATTTATATTACATGTAGAAAGTATTATCAATGTTTAGGATAATGGATACTGTATTTTTAAAAAATCCGATGATTAGATATGTATTCATATCATCATATCTGTATTAAAACACTTGAAATGTAATTTTTATATTTACTACACTTTTCACGATATATTTCAGCTTTTTTTATAAATAATATATGTATTATAATATTTTAATGATAGCACTATGCATTTATGAGTAGAATCATTTAATTTCATTCTTCTAAAATTTTATTACGAATGATCTTATCTCTTTTTCGAGTGATAAACGCGAACTTTCTAAACTTTATACACGTATATCTATGTCCCCTCTTCTTGACTTGTAGGTCAGTGACGTCACGCTTCAAGTTTCTCTCCCGGTCGAAAAGCAACCCCCCTTCTCTGACCTACCTTATATTTAAAGTACCTTGGCGTCGCCCCACAGATGCAAAGTGGGGAGAGTTTTACTTTAAACCGGTGAAGGTAAGTCGGGTATGGACAGTGCCCAGTAATGAAAAGGATCAGAGCTCTTTTTACAATTTGACGGGATGGATCAAAGGAAGGACAAAATGAACGGGCCCGCGAACCCAGGGAGGGTCAGAGATCAAAAGACCAGAATGCCGCCGTTGACAGTATTCTAGAAGGCGGACGTTATCGCCGTTCGTGACGTCACTGGGTTAGAAGGAGAAGTGACAGTTTCTCCGAGTAGCTTTCATTTCTATGGGAAAACATAGGGGATTTTTTACGCAATTTTTGAAATACATATTTATATTACATGTAGAAAGTATTATCAATGTTTAGGATAATGGATACTGTATTTTTAAAAAATCCGATGATTAGATATGTATTCATATCATCATATCATATATGTATTCATATCATCATATTAAAACACTTCAAATGTAATTTTTATATTTACTACACTTTTCACGATATATTTCAGCTTTTTTTATAAATAATATATGTATTATAATATTTTAATGATAGCACTATGCATTTATGAGTAGAATCATTTAATTTCATTCTTCTAAAATTTTATTACGAATGATCTTATCTCTTTTTCGAGTGATAAACGCGAACTTTCTAAACTTTATACACGTATCTCTATGTCCCCTCTTCTTGACTTGTAAGTCAGTGACGTCACGTTTCAAGTTTCTCTCCCGGTCGAAAAGCAACCCCCTTTCTCTGACCTACCTTATGTTTAAAGTACCTTGCCGCGAACCACCGTCGCCCGAGTCACTGAGCCTCCGCCATCTCTCAATCACCTCCTTCCGAACAAAGCTGGAAAGAAGCGAGTAGGGGGCAGGAACATCCAGTGTCTCGCCGGACCTAGCCGTTAACTTTGCGTTACTATCTGCCTCCTCGTTTCCGAAAATTCCCACGTGGGCTTTCACCCAGCGCAGAGTAACAAGGCCACGACAAGGTAAAAGTTTCCCTTTAATTTCCGCCAACAACGAAGAACGGTTTTTTACGGAGCACATTGCGGCTAACGAAGAGGCGCTGTCAGAATGGATGACAGCGGAGGAATCATTTTCCAGAGCCCAACTCCCAGCAGAGTTAATAGCGCAGAGTTCAGCCTGTAATACTAAATTAGAATTGTTTAATTTGAATCTACTAACATGAATCAAATTATTGTCTTCGAAGACACCAAAAGCAAAACCCACCTCTCTATCAATCTTCGATCCGTCAGTAAAAATCTGATACCGGGTCCCATCGCCTGCACCCTCCAGGTCCAGAAACCTCTTGTCCAACGGAAGGGCGCCCGATGAGACACGGCTGTCGAATCTTGACGGAGGAGGCAGCAAAGGATCAGCAAATAAATTGGACCTCCTCTTCCAAAAATGATATTTCTTATGGCTAGCTTCGAGAACGGCCTGAATGGGTGGAATGGCCAGGAGACTGAACAGAGCAACGTAAGGAGAGGTCCGATACGCGCCGGAGACCCGCAGTAGAAAAGGTCTCTGAAGGGTACGGAGCCACAGTCCCTGAACCTTCGTCAGGGCCCCGCCCCAGACTCCGGCGCAGTAACACGCAACCTTCTCCACTACGGCGGTATAGAATTAAGAGCTTAGCATATGGTCATTATAATATAGAATTAAGAGCTTGAAGAACTCGGACCATGGCGCTCGCCACGAATGGCATTGAGCAGTTTATCCCACGGCCGAGAAAGAAATTCCATCATCCCCACCCAAGGGTCCAACAAATTTATTGAAAACCAAAGAGAGGTGCCAGGCCATGGCGGTTACATAAGCCAACAACTCATCCGCAACAATTTGCTTCATCAATCCATACAAAATTCACTATATATTCAAATTCATTCATAATAGGCCACATTTATAACCACCCAAATAATCAAAGAAAACTAACAACCCTCCATTAAAATATACCATATACACCAAAAATTTATCTAAACAATCATAAATATCTCTAATTCCATACAAAAATCACCCACAGTTACCAAAATATAAACAAACAAATCCTGTCCAAGCCAGCACCTAACATCAAAACCAAACAATAAACAAACTCAAAAATAGGGGGGGGGGCACTACCCGTTAACCCCAACATAAAATACCTGATCCCCAGCAATAACGTAAACAACTCACAATAAAACAACTAATAAATTACCAGGGGTGAAAAGTAACAACCTCAAAAACCTAAAGACCAAATATAAAAGAAGCCACCATCAATCCTCTCAACAAATACAAAAAGGTGTTCCGCCGACTTCTACCCCCCCCCCCACAAAGGCAGAAGTCCCAGACTCAGAAAGTAAACAAGAACAAAAGACAGAATCACCAATCGAACCAGAGAATTAAATACCAAAAGGAAACAAAACAATCCTAATTTAACCAATCCCGAAACAAACCAACATCATTCACACAACCAAAAATTTAGAAGTCACCCCCATTATACAAACAAAAATAATAAGAAAATCATTACCCCATTATTTAATCCACAACAATAAAACCATTATTACAAACTATTTATAAATAATCTCAAGAATCTCATCGTATACAAAATCCCTAAACCATGGATCCCCTAAAAAAAGAAATAAAATATTAACAAATAATTATTTACAACGAAACAAATCTTTACCAAATAATCTATTACAACTAAGTATTTAAATTTATGGAATAATAACTAATTCATTCTTGAAAACAGTTTTTCCTACAAAGCCGGACCCTGAAGGACAACCAAAAATTTCATATATAAATTCTTTATAACACAACAATCATAAATTAACAATACCCGGGCCTAGGGAGGAAAACATCTCCATGATTCCAAGGGACAAAACAATAACAATAATAAATACCCAGTCCATATTCCTAAGATCCATCTTTTATCCCATATAATCCATATTTTAGTCTAAATTCTAACCATTACCATAGTCAATGTGTTTTTTGTAAAGTCTAAGTTCTGCCTGAAAAGATGCACAATTATTGTCTCGGCAGGAGTGACTAATTTCCCTTATGTCTCTTGATTCTGCATTGTGCCTAATACAGTTAGTGCAACTAAACCGCTCTTTGCACTCCACTCCCGAATGGGACTAAGAGCAACGTAAACATCTCCCCGGGTTTTTACAGCGTCCTTTAGTATGGCCAAGTTCGCCGCACCCGGTGCACTGCAGGACAGCAAAAACTCCCTGCACCAAATTCGGTGCCAACCAAAGTACACAAACCTTTGTGAGTGTAAAGCCCAGAATGATCCCGCAAGCACATCAAATACCCAATGGGACCCGGTTGCAGCCCTGATCCGAAATTTGAACACAAAGTCTTTAGATCTTCCCTTTAAACAGGGGTTCTCTGCCACTATTTCAGTAATAAATTCCTCGGTGTCCGTATCATCCGGCACATTAAATAATATCAACTTGGGCGGCCTTTTATATGATCGTACAATTGTAAAATCCCGAATAAATGCAGGATCTCGGCGAAACTCATCTTCTATCCTCTCAGCCGCCCCCACTCCAGGGACCTCCAAAACTGCTCTGCCATCCGGCAAGGCAAAAAACTTGTCTATTCCGACTCCCAAAACCCTCGGAGAAACTCCAGAGTTGATAATGGATTTCTTGATAACATCCGCTGAAGAAGGGACGACGGGTTTAACAATGAGTGTACTAATCCTCAACGATGAGTGATCATTTCCCGAAGGAACAACAATCATATCGTCTTTAGCCATAGTAATAAGAGAGTGAACTTCCCCAAGGAAGGCCATGTGATTATTTTCCTGAACTTTGATGCTCTCCCGGATCATCTCCTGCGCAACTTTCACCTGAGCAAGAAATCTTTCAACAGGGGGATCACCTACCCCCACTTCTCTTCCCTGTGCAAATGAACGTTCTAGTTCCCCAATCCTGCCTTTCATGTTTTCAATCATCTCCCTTGATTCCTGTAATAATCTACTCTTACTATTAACTTCAGCTTTCAATGCTGTAATAAATTCAGTTTTTCCCCAATGAATGCCTTAAAGGCACCAAGTTGAGATTCCATCTCCAAAAGCTCAACCTTTGACAATTTCAACAAAGTTTCATACTCTTCCGCCGAAGTCTTCAATTTCTCCTTCAACACCTCAATCTCAGCCATAGTGTCTGCAAGCAAATCTGGAGCAGATCTGGTCTTCCCAGCTCCCTCCAGTGAGGCCTTGGCACCATGATATGCCCTAGTCATCTCCATCAACTGTGTTTCACTAATTTCAAGCAAAGTCTCTTTACATTTGAGATCAATTTTCAAGGCCTTTACACTGGCCAGAGCCTTCTGAAGCCCCTCTTGGGGCGGAGAGTCGCTCATAGCATCTCGTTGTCTAAATTTATTCCTCATTTCTCTTAATTGTAAATCCTTTTTTCTTAAGTCCTCCCGAAGGAGGACGGTTTCATTAACTCGTACCGGACTCGCCGCCTCCTTTTCCTTTAGGGATTTCTCCAAATGTGATACTTTGGCTCTGAGTAATTCGAGCTCATCATTCAACTCTGGATATTTATCCTGCATAAGCTTTTTATTTTGTAATTTAAAAGTTTCTAATTCTTTCTTAGCGGTCATTAGATCATCGTAATACTGTTGTTTGCCAGCCCTAAACTTCTTGATTTCAACCCTATCCGATTGTGAATAAGATTCTGATCAAAGCTTTCATCAAGAGTTTTATGTTCCTCACAGAGCCTAAAAATGACTTTCAAAAGTGGTTCCAGAAACTGAGTTACAAGAAGCCCCTGTAGAGGACGAGCAAAATGGGCCGACCTCTTTTCATGACAAAAAGGTTTAAATGCCTCAAGCAGTTTCCCTGCTGCATTAAGAGGGAGCCAATTACTCCCATCATAATTTTCAATCGCAACGTCTCGAAGAGGGGGGAAATCCTTAATAAGATCATCAATTTCCCCGGCATAAATCATGGCCATAATGAAATCTTCAAAGGCCTACTGTAATGACGTCAAAATTTCAATTTACAATTTGATCCAAGTTACCAGAAACTAAACTCCAGAATGCATTTCAACTGTCAAGTAATTATAAAATCAAAACATTAAAATATAAGCAAATTTACAAACAAAAACAAACCTGGATTTTTGCATAAGAATCACTAAAGAACGAATGACGTCACAATTATTTTAGAGTATTATTAATCAACAATCCCTATAAATATAAGACCCTAATTTACAATATAATTTCCATAATACACTAGAACTTTAATAAAATTGGCCCCCTATTTTTATCAGTACCAGAAACCAAGATATAAAAAAGGCTAGTCCGCAGAAAACCACTGTAAATCAAATTTCGTCGAAACCGGTCAATTTCACAAGTTCAAAATGTACTCATCATAAAGTCAATATTATTTATAATTTATACAGAAATTTTAAAGCCAATAGGTCTAATACATTAATAACCACAACTATTTTAAGATGTCGCTTTAGCCGAGGAAAAATCTCGTAATAAGTACTTCTTAAATGAGCAACATTTGGTCTAAAATGGCAACCGGAGACACCAATATAGCAAAGATATAGAAGAGAAACGCAGCTTAGATTAGGAGCTTAGCATGTGGTCATTATAAAATGTAAAATTAGCGCGCGGGAAGTTATTCCGCGGGAATTGCACTCGGTAGACCTGGGTTCGATTCCCGCCACTGACGCGGGATACGATCACGTTAACATATAGATCCGTAAGTCCTTCCGAGAGGTTGGTGGTAGGGGAAGGAGGGTACGGTCCCTGTGGATGCCTCCCCCACTGGGTTCCGGTCTAAATTGGGTGAATAAAAAGAAAGTTATGAAGATTGTCGCGGAGGGCGCGGTTGCCCAATGGTTAACGCGCAGGAATTGCACTCGGTAGGCCCGTGTTCGATTTCCGCCACTGCCAAAACTGCTGCCGTGTTCACGCGGAGTACGATCACGTTAAACATGTGGATCCGTAAGTCCTTCCGAGAGGTTGGTGGTAGGGGAAGGAGGGTACGGTCCCTGTGGATGCCTCTCTCACTGGGTTTCCGTCTAAATTGGGTGGTGAATAAAAAGGAAGTTATGGAGTTTGTCGCGGAGGGCGCGGTAGTCCAGTGGTTAGCGCGCGGGAATGCACTCTGTAGGCCCGGGTTCGATTCCCGTCACTGCCAAAACTGCTGCAGTTTTCACGCGGAGTACGAACACGTTAAACGTGTGGGACCTTAAGTCCTTCCGAGAGGTTGGTAGTAGGGGAAGGAGGGTACGGTCCCTGTGGATGCCTGCCCCACTGGGTTTCCGTCTAAATTGGGTGGTGAATAAAAATGAAGTTATGGAGTTTGTCGCGGAGGGCGCGGTAGTCCAGTGATTAGCGCGCTGGAATTGCACTCTGTAGGCCCGGGTTCGATTCCCGCCATTGCCAAAACTGCTGCCGTGTTCACGCGGAGTACGATCACGTTAAACATGTGGATCCGTAAGTCCTTCCGAGAGGTTGGTGGTAGGGGAAGGAGGGTACGGTCCCTGTGGATGCCTCTCTCACTGGGTTTCCGTCTGAATTGAGTGGTGAATAAAAAGGAAGTTATGGAGTTTGTCGCGGAGGGCGCGGTAGTCCAGTGGTTAGCGCGCGGGAATGCACTCTGTAGGCCCGGGTTCGATTCCCGTCACTGCCAAAACTGCTGCAGTTTTCACGCGGAGTACGAACACGTTAAACGTGTGGGACCTTAAGTCCTTCCGAGAGGTTGGTAGTAGGGGAAGGAGGGTACGGTCCCTGTGGATGCCTGCCCCACTGGGTTTCGGTCTAAATTCGGTGGCACTTCCTGGCCGTCCAAAAAGTTATCTTACACCTTTCTGGTCGGTCGTGCCAGCGAGTTTGCCACGGTCAGAATTTTAAAGGGTAGCGAACAGGCTGGTCGTCAAAGGTGGTTAGTTGAATAATAAATCAGGATTTGTGTGTTAATGTTATTAGGGGTCGATATCATGATGAACCGTTTAAACGAAATTCCGCATCAAATAATAAGACAACAATGAGATAAAAAATTCTGAGAATTTATAAATGTAAAGGTATGTTCATTAAATAACATCTAACAATGAAATCTATTTGCAATATCATTTGCATATTATGCAACAATAGGCAATAAACATTATCTTACAAATAAGCTAATCTAAAATAATTATCATTTCGAACGGACATACTTTTTTATTGTTTATAAAATATCATTTATTTCATAGCTTGGAATTTATCTTTTTGTAAAATAAAATTGAAGTATGGAATCTTCAGAAAAATTTGCGTATTTTTTCGAACTTATCAGCGGACTATTGGAACTTCACAATATGCACGAAGAGCAAAATGCTTTTTTTGAAATGGCCAATTATTTAAGGCATATGTTAGAAGGCAAAGTTGAATTAGAGGAATACATAGTCGAATTGGAAGAGAGGGTACGACAACTTGAAGCTGATAAGATTAAATTAAATCGTAACCTGACTACAGTTACAGAAAAATTGGAAGAATTTGAAAGTTATCATGAAAATATGATTCTTCAATCCACAAAGTAATTTCTATTTTTGAAATTCAAATGCTACATTTAATATAATAAATTAATAAATAATTAATAATTAATAAATAAATAAATTAATTAAAACAATAAATAAATAAATAAATTAAAATAATAAATAACGAAATAAATAAATAAATCAATTAATTAATAATTAATAAATAACTAAATTAAAATAATAATAAATAAATAAATAATATAATAACAAAATAAATTAATATAAATAAACAATAATAAAAAAAAAAAAAAAGAAAAAAAAAAAAAAAAGGGTCAACGTAATTGCATTTCATTTATTCTCTGGCAGTCAGTAGCATAAATGATGGATCAAAGAGTACTTAAACCTAGGCATTTTAGATAACGGGGGAAAGAAAATCCACAAAAATTTTACCACCAGCGATGTTTTATGTTATAGATTTTGGGTCCTAATTAAAATATATTATCACAGTATTTGTTTCACATGATGTTCAAAGTTATCTAAAACATGATAATGGAGATTAAAATGTACGAAATTTGAGAAAAAAGCATTTAACTACTCGGATATTATTTTTTGTTGCTTGGTGTCCTTGAAATCTCCCAAAGTGTGAATGTTTTCTCGAAAACCAATGGATTTTAAATAGCCTAATACCGCTCGTACAATCACACGGTTTAAATGCTAATGATTATTGGTTCTGGAACTATAAAACAATCTAATGTTTATTGAGTAACTTAACAGATATCTGATTAGTTAACCGCTGTCATTTAAATAATTTTCTCCAATGTTATCATGTTGTGAAAACTCTGGGCTCCAAGTAGAACAAAGAAGTAATTCTAAATCGTCTTCAAAATCTGCAACAAACATCCTAAAACACCCTTGGTGGTAAAATATTGAACAATTTGTTTCTTGTGGATTTCTTTCGCCCTTCACCTGTAATCTTTAAGTTCGAAAGGTATCCTGGAATCCTTATATTGAGGAACATATAGTTGAAATTACAAAATTGACTCTAAATTAACGGTCTAAATTAATAATTGTCAATAGTTAATTGGGTACTTTGAAATAGTTTTACATGTTGCCATTCTGAAAAGCGCCGACTGTACAATTCAACGTTAAAAACTGCATGTCTTGGATATTATACATCATTTGTTCACTGTAAAAGGAACAAAATTAATTGCATTATTTAGAGAAAAGGACAGCCCATATCAGATATTTTTTTTACTAATTTAAATATAAAAAAATATTTGGAGTTGTTTTTGTGGGAGTTTCATTATTGAAAATAAATTTACAATCATCTGACAAAGTGAATGACAGATCTTTATATTTGATTTGATTAGAAATCTATGATACTTTTTTAAAGATATTTAGGATTCTTTAGGTATTATATGTAGGTATCATGTATTTATAAGCAAAACAATTGACAACAAAATGCCTTTTTGACTGAGAATTATGAAGGAAAATGAACAGTTACGTTTATTTATACTGTGGTTCCTTTAATCATGTAAACTTTTGTGATAGCAACTTTAATTTTTAAGTATTTTTCCAATAAACATTATTCAAAATTTGCTCCGTTGGTGGGTGGAATTTATGTATATACACATTATTTATTTTATTTTTCATAAATTATTTATTGATAAATGATTTCTATATAATTATTTTTTTAACTTTTCTATGTGATTAAATTTTTAACAAATACGAGTATAAAGTAAAACTTGGTGAGGGGTCTATTTATTTTCTCACACATTTTCCTTTATTTTTTTTTATTCTGTTTAAAATGCAGTTTCTCGTACATTGTGTTAACATAACATTTATATAGCATTAATATAACATTTTTCTAACCATTTCTACAGTGAAACACAAAACTGGGGTTCCTATGTAATAAAATTACAAAATTTGATTAATTTTTCTACATTGTCATTTATTTATTACAGTAAACTTACCAGACGAACAATGGTTTATCTGAGATCCAATGTTTTGAAACGTTCATAGTCTGATATTCTTCTCAAACAGCATTCGGGTCCAGAGCCATCGACAGATAGGGGCAAAAGGATGTTTTGCATAGGGGCCTGCGGGAATTGGAGACACGTATCGCATAAACAGTTTAAGACAAAATGTCAATAATTCGTAAATATTGGGTGTGAAACGCGAATTTGTTGCATAAAAGCCCTCAAATTCTGTCGGCGGCACTTTTGTACTAGACTAAATGATTTTATATGCAGATTTATGTTCATTGATGTTTGGGTTAATATTACTTTCCTTATATACATAATGTATAAGGAAAGTATTGTGGCGGGGTCGAAAATTCGAATTCGAGTTTTCGATGAGAGAGCACGTTTCAAGCATGCCTGATCACGAATCAAATATTTTTGAAGTGATGTCTGTGTGTGTGTGTGTCTGTCAGTTGAGACTGTGGAGACGATAACTGACGAACGAATGGACCGATTCGAACGAAATTTGGTACAAAAATCACAATCCATAAGGACTGGAAGCCTATCGTTTTTATACGCAATCGAATGTTCAGAACCTCCCTAAATTTTCGAGTAAAATTTTGAAAAAATCGTCAAAAAATCAAAAGTGCTAATAGAGTTACGCAACTAGACATTTCTTATGTAATTTTTCATTAGAAAACGATTGACATAAATTTTAGAACGCTAACATGAACCTTTCTCGAGATATTGCACATTTTTCAAAGAAATTATCAAAAAGTCATATAATATAAAAAAATATTTCCTATTAAGAAACATACATGTGTCCCTTTTCATATGTAATACCATGCGATACATTGGATGACATCATTCTCGTGGATCTAGCTCGTTCCATTCATGAAAAAAGATACATTGAGTAATACTTATGTATTTGAACGCCAATAGTCATTTATCTGCTGTAAGAATAACTTATTTCTTCTTCCATAACGCTTAGCGAGATTTTGGCGACGAATTTGGTGGAATGTCGCCAACTTGGCGACTTTTTTAAATGCTGCTAAATTAGCGAAAAACTAGCCAAATGGATAAAAATGACGCTAAATCAAAGGCGACTCATTGATGATGACGACATGGAAAAGGACGACTCATTGACGAAAATTCAATATCTTGGAAAGAATATAAATAACTACTATAAAAATAATCTTTTCTTTACTGTAAAAGTAGTAAATTCATTGCATTATATAGGGAAAGTCATGTGCTGCCCATATCAGATTTCTTTAAAATTAATTTGAACGTCTTTTCTCAAGTACTGTTCAGTGTTGTGCAGTCTGCGTAACTCTCTGAGCATAAAATATCACATTTATTGAACATTATTTTGTTTAAAATTTATTTTTCTCAATTTTTTTCCGCAATTAAGTCCGACATCCAATAATTTGGTAATTCGAGTAATCCCGGACATTTGGTAATTCGGTACCGCTGAAGTTTTATTTCATCTCTAAGTTAGCTAAAATATATAGAATGAGATATTATTTGCTAATTTTGGTCTCTAGTTTTCTACCTCCTCCAATTATTTCATTACATTTCGCCACTGATCTTGCCTTAATTGTAGAAAGCCCAGACCACACGACCAACCCGAAAGCTAATGGTAGCTGTTTGTGTGGTCGGTTGCCTTACATTGTGTCATGGATGCATTAATAAGAATCCACGGCTTGATGTGGCATTTTCACGTTGTCAGGAGGCTCTTTAATTCGATTATCAAAAGGACTACGACACGAATTTCGTTTTGTGGTCTTTTTAAATATGTCAAAACGCATTGTAAAACTTTTTGAAAATGCCACGACACGAAGTTTGCGTTGTGCGGGATCTGAGACGCCGAAACGCTTTGTGGTCGATTTATTTCGCGGAAAGAAAGTTTTCTGTCCTTAAACCTGACATATGTATTATTTTGTCTCATGAAATTTCAATTAATTTCAATTATGTTTAAACATTTAAGGTTTCTGGAAACAATGAAGGAAGTTAAAACTATAGCATCATGCCCTAAACAGTGCGTCTCCATGGATTTAAAGAAAGAAGACGGATATAGCTATCACGAAGTAAATAATCATCATAACTATTATTGGGCTTTCTTTCGATATTTTAATAATTTGACTTGTTAAAGTTTTCCATTGAGATGGAAGACTGTAACATTTAAAATATCATGAGTATTGCAGTTGAACATGTCTACTCCTTGGTAAAATATTAGTGCACAAGCACGAGATATTTTTACTTTCCTTATATATATATATATATATATATAACTAATATAAACGATTTGAAAAAAGGAAGGGGGGATAACCATATGAATTGCATAAAAATGGCTGAGAGGGATAGCGACCTCTCATTCCCGTTTTAAGTACTTTTATGTCTAGACAACGCCCACGGATACCAATGCAATTCAATGACAGATCCCCGTAGCATGTGCAAAAATGAAAGCTCAAGAATGCAGAAAAGGAGGCTTCAGAATGTAGACAGAATGTAGACAGAAATGGAACGACGAAAACTTACTGCCAACGATACTGCCGACTAAAACGTAACGCCCGTTTCGCCACATGAAGTATGTACCCATACGTATGCGTACCACGATATTTCAAATATGATGTCATATTCTCAAGTCATTACAGAATGAATAATCCTCTTCTTTAAAGAAAGAATTGTAAATATCTTTAAGGAAATTCCGTGGGTAATGATTTTTAAGTGCTTCCTGTAAAATGAATTTGTTACAAGTGAGACAATCCTTTTTGAAAGTATTATTATTACAATTTCTTCTCAGATGTCCTGTTATGATGTTACGGAAAATATTCCTAGTCAAATTCGACTTCCATCCAATTATTTGGTTAATCTTCATATCATAATTATTACGTTTATTATACATAACTGTATGAATTCCATTTTTATGCTTGTATCTAATGGTTATGTCAAGGAAATTAACTTCGTTTTTGACACAATTAGGGTTCTTAATAAGATCCAATTCCGGAGGATAAAAGTCAAATTCAAATTCAGGAGTATTTGAATAATGGCCTAAAATCACATCGTCCACATATCTGTAATATGGCATCTCATATAATACATGATTATTCCTTTCAAAATATGTTAAATATATGTCAGCCAGGACTGATGAACAGCCCCCGCCCATAGGAATACCCTTAATTTGTTGATAAAAGACTCCTCCGCTACATAATATGTTCTCAAACAAAACGAGCTGAATTAAATCCATATACCTTCGCAAAGTGATTACTTTTTTAAGATTGTAATCTGTATGCACCAGTAAAAGTATTACATGCAATTTTTTAAGATCAATGTTGTTGAAAAGGTCCCGGAAGTCATAGCTGGTGAACTGTATATCTTTATTGCAATATTTCAATCGTTTAATGACTTCAGAGCTGTTTTTTATGATTATAGGATTTTGTACTAATAATGCCTTATATGCAGGTTTAAGTATATTCATAAGCTTTTTGTTAGCCAATGTAATATATGTATTACATTCTACTGTTACCGTACGAAATTTCACGGGTGTTTTATGCAGTTTTGGAATGAGTACTAAATAAGGAAAGGACACAGTTTTTAAATTGATGCCGATTCTTTTATAAAGGGCCTTGATCTTATTTGTCATCACAGCTAAATTATAAGGTAAAGGTTTGTACATTGAGGGTTCCATGTAAGATTTCTGTAGGATTTCTATGTAATAAGGTTTGCAGGTAAATGCGTAATTAGATATCACCTTGTCAGTATATGTCATCACAAAACTTTCTTGTACTTCCCTGATAGAAGAGGGGATGGTTGAATTCCATTTATTATTGAGTTTGCTATGATATTGGTTGACAAAACAGTTTAGGATATTGTATTTCCATTCTTCAAAGGCTTTTATGGGTAATCCATATTTAATAGCTAATTTGTATGTGAAAGAATCCAAATCTAGATTAAAATCTTCTTTCACGTGGTCAAATTCCTGTCTGCGGAATTTTGTACCTTTTTCAAAAAGTTTTCTTAAAGGTAAGTCATCAATCACTTCAAGATTACCTGTAATTATATGATTATGGTGTTTGTCTCGTAAATTACTAAGATGGCATTTACATTCTTTACTATTCGTCATAGATATATTTTTACTTAATTGGTTATAATTATATAACTTTCTTCCGTAGGGTCGTATATAACGGTATGTAAGCTTAACCTTAATGTTAGTTATAGGAATCATCTCATTCAGTTGATAGAACAAAAGTTTGAAAGGTATTCTGTCAAATGTCTTATTTTTAAAGGTTGTAACGAAGTACTCCTTATGGATTCCTTTATTGGGCTGACACTTCAAAAATACATTAGATTTCTGAGCCTTCATTTTTATAAAATCGAGTAAAATGGCAAAATAAAAGTGTTGTTTGTTATTAGGATCTATAGATGTCAGATGATCAATGATATAATACCATATTCTACGTAAGTATTTCCGTCTGATTCCAAAAACAATATTTTTTATCCAATTATTGTTAATCGGAGTATTATTGTTAAACGAGACCATGAGATTTTCCAACTTTGCGTGAGTGTCTCCAAAGCTAATATATCTTTTGTTCCTGCCTCGCTTCCATCTAGATGTTTTATGTAAATGACACAAACTGGATACCGGGGTTGAATCTACATTTTTACAGTAATCCAGATTATAATTTTCACTTAAGATTGCTGTGTTAAGGCCAAATGGGAATACTGAACCGTATTGCATGATATGCGTGTACTCCCACCACAGACGTTCCCGGAGGCGAGGTACAATATCCAGTATTGTAATCACACAATTAGAAAATTCATGGACATGGTAATGCTTTAATTCTATGTTCGTAGAAGGATGATCCAAGGTCATACTTTGCTTTATTTGGTTTCTATGTAAATTAATACGTAAATGCAAGGGGTTCTTGGTTTGTCCTACATATAGAATATTACATGTGGAGCACTTTATACAATATATCACATTGAATGTTTTGCAGAACAGAAAATGACTTTTAGATTTCGATCCAATTTGTAAAGTGTTGGCACAGGGGCATAATTTGCATTTATTCGATGGACATCTACTAAACTTAAAGCCTTTTAAATTGTAAAAGTGTTTATATATTCTATCAAAAAATATAGATCCGTGCGGGATCGCGTTTGGTAACTGCACAACATCATTACGGTTTTTTGTTGTCACACCCGGATTGGAGTCAAAAATCACCGTTTTGAAAAAGTGCTTAATAGAAGCCATCAATTTTCAGGCATCAATTATAGTCAAAACACTTGGAGGGTAGCTGGTTATCGATAATATAAATACCCTTGTATTATATCACCAGGCATATATTCAAAAGATATTAATAAATTAATTCCACAATGAATACGTTTGCCAGTCGCTAAGATCAGTAATGTATACATCCATGTTATTCAAAAGTTTTACTCATTTTGAGGAGTTCTCCTTCTTCAGATGAATATTCTTAATGACAGATGAAAAATGATTATGATAAATCCTACTTGAGCAACTTAAACTGATTACATATCATCACTAATCTTATTATTCACCAAACAAATTAACTTCCTAAAAATCCGATGTGACAATTATAATTTTATATTTTTTATAAAAGACTTTATGATTTAAGATTTTTTATTTATATTTTTAACTTTATTTTTTACAAGAGGGAACATTCAGATCACACAATCCATACGATTAAATTCGTCCAAAAGAGTATACTACACATAAAACAGATCAATAACGGTAAAAAGGAGTACAAATAGTATTTGTCAATTATGCACACGCAAACATATCTTCCCCACCTAACTTCACGCATTAAACCGGGTTAAAACTGATGTACTGACATACAATACACATACCTGAATCCACGTTTTCCACCATTTCGTCCATCAAAAAGTAACGCCGGTTTATTCCATTCTGTCAAAAATGGCCTTTAGAAGTAACACCAATATCCACATTCCAGCCAACGATCTCCCACATCACACGGAAGACCTATGCATACCATGCATGGTCCGGGAGGTGGCCTTTAATTAATCCATAAGATATAAACATTTCTGCGCAATGCTGCAAGAAACCGCTATATCCGATATAGAATCATACAAAAAAGAAGGATACGAACAAATGTATTATAATACCACTCAGAAAAAGGCGCAATGCAGCTCTATATACTGAAGCTGGATATAACTAATATAAACGATTTGAAAAAAGGAAGGGGGGATAACCATATGAATTGCATAAAAATGGCTGAGAGGGATAGCGACCTCTCATTCCCGTTTTAAGTACTTTTATGTCTAGACAACGCCCACGGATACCAATGCAATTCAATGACAGATCCCCGTAGCATGTGCAAAAATGAAAGCTCAAGAATGCAGAAAAGGAGGCTTCAGAATGTAGACAGAATGTAGACAGAAATGGAACGACGAAAACTTACTGCCAACTTCGTCCATTAAAAAGTAACGCCGGTTTATTCCATTCTGTCAAAAATGGCCTTCAGAAGTAACACCAATATCCGCATTCCAGCCAACGATTTCACACATCACACGGAAGACCTATGCATACCATGCATGGTCAGGGAGGTGGCCTTTAATTAATCCATAAGATATAAACATTTCTGCGCAATGCTGCAAGAAACCGCTATATCCGATATAGAATCATACAAAAAAGAAGGATACGAACAAATGTATTATAATACCACTCAGAAAAAGGCGCAATGCAGCTCTATATACTGAAGCTGGATATAACTAATATAAACGATTTGAAAAAAGGAAGGGGGGGGGGGTAGCCCCTTACCTCTGGGGGTAGCCCCTTCTATTCCCCTGGCATACTGTTGATTGTTGTTTCGGGCGTGTAGTGGTTTCTGGGAGTGTTTCCTGGGATTAAAAGCATGCTTAAACCAGGAAAAGGGTCGCAATCCCCCTTGATCTCTCTACAACCCCGTAAACACACAACTTCTAATTGTATTATTCCATTTTCAATTTCATTTTTTTATATTATATATATATATATATATATATATATATATATATATATATATATAATGTATAAGGAAAGTATTCGGACGGGGTCGAAAATTCGAATTCGAGTTGTCGATTGGTGAGCACGTTTCAAGCATCCCTGACCACGAGTCAGACGTTTTTGGAGATGATGTCTCTCTCTCTATGTGTGTGTGTGAAAGTATTGTGTGTGTGTGTGTGTGTGTGTGTGTGTGTGTGAAAGTATTGTGTGTGTGTGTGTGAAAGTATGTGTGTGGAGACGATAACTGGCGAACGAATGGACAGATTCGAGCGAAATTTGGTATAAAAATCACAATCCATGAATACTGTGGTGACGTGTTTGTGTGTGCGTGCGTGTGTGAGCTCCTTAGAGACGATATCTCACGAACGAATGGAGCGATTTGAATGAACTTTGGTACAAAAATTATAATCTATAAATACTGGAAGCCTATTGTTTTTACACGCAATCGAATGTTCAGAACATCCCTAAATTTTTAAGTGAAATTTTGAAAAAATCATCCAAAAATTAAATGCTTTAATAAAGTTACGTAAATAGTCATTTCTCATTAGATAACGATTAAAATAAATTTTAGAATGCTAGGATGAACCGTTCTCGAGATATTGTACATTTTTTTAAATAATTATCAAAAAGTCATATAAAATTAAAAAAAAATATTAACTATAGTGAAATATGTTCACTTTTAATAAGTAATATCATGCGATAAATTGGGTGACATAATTATCGTGGATCTAGCTAGTTCTATTCACGAGAAAAGATACTTTAGGTAATACTTTTGTATTTTGAGGCCAATAGCCAGCTATCTGCTACAAGAATAACTTATTTCTCCATCCATAATGCTTGGCGAGATTTTGACGGAATATAGCCAACTTGGCGACTTCAAATGTTGCCAAATTAACTAATATGTCGCTAAATTGATTAAAATGACGGTAAATCAATGAAAATGATAAATAGATGATGAAATAATTATTAAAGTATAGTTGATACATATAGTTATACATATAGTAAAGTATAGTTGATACATATGGTATATAGTTATTAAAGTATAGTTAAAGTTGAGGGAGAAATTAAAAATCCTGGTCCTTTAGGTTATCCATTATTAAAATTTCATCGAAAACAAAAATAATTTATTATATTTGAAAACTTCATCGAAACCAAATGAGCGTTTTCAAATGACGTCATCGAAATATAAATCGGCTGGCTTTCTCTATAAAAGCAGTATTTCATTCATCACAATACTATAATATTTAATTTTATTTAAAACTTAAAATCATCGAGGTACAAGTAATTTAACTCTATGCTCAAAACTTCATAAAAAAAAAACGTTTGCTTCTTTGTTGTTTCTGTTATTGTTACTTATGACCTCCTGTTTACTTCTCTGTAAAATCAATGATTAATATTATCAGCTGGTCCTGCTGAATATTGAGCCGGAGTGCAATGTTGAGAAAGAAGCTGCTGCCGAGGCGTCCTTCCCAAATGCAAGAATGGAAGCAAAAGGGGCCAGAAGATGCTCCAACGAATCCACAGATGAAATTGAAAAACAATCGGAAGCAGGTAATATTTTTTGTATATACGTAATGATTTTAGTAATAGTTGTGATTTTATATTAGAAAGTAGTATACTATTTGAAATCGTAACTCGAGTTTTCAACGGATCTAAGAGTTTCGAGACCTCTAGAATAAGAAAAAACTATGTTTAGCGTGACGTCTGTGTTTGTGTTTGTGTGTCTCTGCAGATTTTGTATCCACTCCATTTTGACGATTTTTTCAAAATTTTATTCGAAAATTTAGGAGGGTTCTGAACATTCGATTACGTATAAAAAAAATCTGATGTGGGCAACACATGATTTTCCTTATGTAATGTAATTAATTTACTACATTTACAGTAAAAAAAAGTAGGTTTTTCTTATAGTAGATACTAATATTCTTTCCAAGATATTAAATTTTCGACAATTACTCGTCATTTTTATCCATTTGGCGAGATTTTCGTTAATTTGGCAACATTTCAAAAAGTCGCCAAGTTGGCGACTTTCCGCCAAATTCATCGCCAAAATCTCGCCAAGCGTTATGCACTAAGAAATAAGTTATTCTTACAGCAGATAAATGACTATTGGCGTTCAAACACAAAAGTATTACTAAAAGTATATTTTTTCATGAATGGAATGAGCTAGTTCCACGAGAATGATGTAACCCAATTTATCGCATGGTATTACATATGAAAAGTGAACATGTTTCTCAATAGGAATTTTTTTTTTATATGACTTTTTGATAATTTTTTTTTAAAAAATGAACAATATCTCAAGAACGGTTCATGTTAGCGTTCTAAAATTTATGTCAATCGTTTTCTAATGAAAAATTACATAAGAAATGTCTATTTGCGTAACTTTATTGGTGGTTTTGATTTTTTGACGATTTTTTCAAAATTTAATTCGAAAATTTAGGGGGGTTCTTAACATTCGATTGCATATAAAAGCAATATTCTTCCAGTGTTTACGGATTGTGATTTTTGTACCAAATTTGGTTCGAATCGGTCCATTCGTTCGTCAGTTATCGTCTCCACAGACTCACTGACACACACACACACACACACACTTTCACACACACACACACACACACACACACACACACACACACACACACACACACACACAGACATCACTTCAAAAATATTTGATTCGTGATCAGGGATGCTTGAAACGTGCTCTCCCGTCGAAAACTCGAATTCGAATTTTCGACCCCGTCACAATACTTTCCTTATACATTATGTATATAAGGAAAGTAAAAAAATCTGATGTGGGCAGCACATGACTTTCCTTATATAATGCAATGAATTTACTACTTTTACAGTAATAAAAATCTGATGTGGGCAACACGTGACTTTCCTTATATAATGTAATGAATTTACTAATTTTCAGTAAACAAATAGGTTTTTCTTATAGTAGATACTAATATTCTTTCCAAAATATTGAATTTTCGACAATTAGTCGTGATTTTCATTGATTTGGGGCCATTTTGATAAATTTGGCGAGATTTTCGTTAATTTGGCAACATTTAAAAAAGTCGCCAAGTTGGCGACATTCCGCCAAATTCGTCGCCAAAATCCAAGCGTTATGGACGAAGAAATAAGAAGCTCTTACAGCAGATAAATGACTATTGGCGTTCAAATACAAAAGTATTACTCAAAGTATCTTTTTTAATGAATGGAACGAGCTAGATCCACGAGAATGATGTCACCCAATTTATCGCATGGTATTACATATGAAAACTGAACATGTTTCTCAATAGGAAATATTTTTTTTTCATTTTATATGACTTTTTAATAATTTTTTTGAAAAATGTGCAATATCTCGAGAACGGTTCATGTTAGCGTTCTAAAATTTATGTCATCGTTTTCTAATGAAAAATTACATAAGAAATGTCTATTTGCGTAACTTTATTAGTGGTTTTGATTTTTTGACGATTTTTTCAAAATTTTATTCGAAAATTTAGGGGGGGTTCTGAACATTCGATTACATATAAAAACAATAGGCTTCCAGTGTTTACGGATTGTGATTTTTGTACCAAACTTGGTTCGAATCGGTCAATTCGTTCGTTAGTTATCGTCTCCACAGACTCACTGACACACACACACACACACACACACACACACACACACACACAGACATCACTTCAAAAATGTTTGATTCGTGATCAGGGATGCTTGAAACGTGCTCTCCCGTCGAAAACCCGATTTCGAATTTTCGACCCCGTCACAATACTTTCCTTATACATTATGTATATAAGGAAAGTAATAATTGACGGAATTTTATAAATCTGGTGCTGATTAGTTTTGGGTACGATTCTGGATGAAAGTCACCGACTGTTTTGCGAAATGGCTTGTATCCACGAAAAGCTTGTATTGTATCCACTCTAGCTAAAAAACTAATGGAACGAATTTCACAAAATTCGATAGATAAGTCGCTTGTGGGTTACCCTGGTGCTGATTAGATTTTGGTACGCTTCGGAAAAAAATAACCTTCTTTTTTCGCAAGTTAGACAGCAAAGATCGTCAAAATCTAAAATAAAAATCTACGTATGCTCAAATATATCCATTACATGCTTATTTTATATGTAATTTTTAACGAAGAAAAGAATAAGACTAACCCTTTAGTTAGATATAAATAAATAAATATATGAACTAGATTTTTTTATGGAAATTGACTTGGTTTACTTGCAGTAGTGCCAATCTGTGTCTCGGATTTACTAATATATAATAATTCACTAAAACAACAGTAAAAAATTATTTCATTTATATTCATCAAAAACATAATCCTCGTGCTATCAATCGGTTTTGAAATCAAAAATACCTTCCATGCAGAAGTCGTTTGACAAACCGATTGACATCATTCTAACTTTTTTTTATGTTCCATGCTAACAAAGCATTTTGCTCAGCGCAAGATTTTATTGCAATCGTACATTCCCAATGCAAACTCTCAGGATGATTGAAAACGTGTTCGTGTTAAAAGTGGTATTCATGTAATCAATCAAAAAATAAATAAATGCGTATGGTAATTTATATAATATTTGAAGAACATTGCAATACCATGTCGTTTTAAGTGTGTTTCGATTAACGAGGTTCGCTCGTATTAAGAGCCAACAATGTATGCTTTTATCTGCATTTAAGCAGTAGCGTATGGAGAGGGGATGGGTCGAAAGCATTTGGATTAATAAAGGGTAAAGCTCTCTAACATAATATTCTATATATCATTTTTTTCTTGCTAATTTGATATAAATAATCCAAATATTCATTAAAAATATGCCCATATTATTTTATTTAAATGATCGTTTATTGTGTTTTATGACTAGGGGAAATTTCCAGTAAGAAGGATGATGCCATTTCAGTTGCTAAAAAAGGAGATGGCGTTTTTGATAGATCCACGAGAGAACAGAAAACTAAAGTTAACAGAAATCTGAATAAAGTATCTGAAGATCTTAAGTTGCCAGGTATGTTCTGATTGAATAAGTTATTATTACGTGTTATTTTGGGCGATAAATATCAAAGTAATGTTAGATTAGTCGGTTGTTGTTGATGTTGAGACCCAGACCGTCCGATCAACCAGAAAGGTGTAAGGTAACTGTTTGGACGGCCGGGAAGAGCCATCCAATTTAGACCGGAACCCAGTGGGGAAGGCATCCACAGGCACCGTACCGTCCTTCCCTTACCACCAACCTCACAAAAGGACTTACGGACCCACATGTTTAACGTGATCGTATTCCGCATGAACACGACGGCAGTTGTGACAGCGTGCAAATCCAGCGCGCAAACCACCCGGCTACCGCGCCCGAAATGTGCCAACAGCACGCGGGGTTCCCAGGTGGTCATCCACCCAAGTACTAACCGCGCCCGATGCTACTTGACTTCGGTGATCTAACGAGAACCGGTTAGATTAGTCGGTGTAATACGTCACAGTTAAAGGAAAATTCGGTTAAAACCACTTTCTGAGGCTAAAGTTTTACTCAAATTTTATGCTATTGTTCTTGAAACACTTATAATATACGCAATAGGATCACCTTGCGATAATATATTATTTCCTAAACAGATGTTTATTCTTTTCCACAGAATAAATTTATGAAAGTCTCCCGTAGGGGGGTAGCACCACTCGAGTGGAGGTGGGCGTCAGAGGGGCGCGGCCCCCCGATTTATTTTTAGGGAGGGCATAACAGGAAAGATTCACAAAAGTCAAAAATCATACACGGAGGTGAGGGACCAGCGATAAATGTTTATAGGTTGGCCTCTCTGACTGGCATATTTCCCAGTAAATTGAATACCCGGATAAAGCGAAGAACATTTGAGGATCTAGAAATAAAACTAGAAATACACTGTTTATTAAAACTCCACAAATGGGTGAAAATGACACTAAATCAAGGATGATGACGACTAATTGACGAAAATTCAATATCTTGGAAAGAATATAAGAATCTACTATAAGAATAACCCATATTTTAACACTTTACAAGATAGTTGAAAAGTGTTTATGACTTTCATTCTGTCTGTCTGTCTGTCCGTTAACACGATAACTGCTGTAAAAATGACTTTATCGAAATGATATTTCAGTATGTTGTTCAGACGGTCTGTGGGACTTATGGCAGCATAAATGAATAATATGACCCAATTAGTTTTGGACTGAACCCGGGTTGAAACACTAAAACACATTGAACCAATATGGGACCTAATTAGTTACTTTAAAATAAAAATAAAAACAATAATTACACCCATATTATATGGAGCCAATGGCCCTACCATGCTGAAAACACCTGTTCTCGTTAGATCACCGAAGTCAAGCAGCATCGGGCGCGGTTAGTAATTGGATGGGTGATCACCTGGGAACACCGTGTGCTGTTGGCACATCTCGGGCGCGGTAGCCCGGTGGTTAGCGCGCTGGATTTGCACATTGCCACAACTGCCGCCGTGTTCATGCGGAATACGATCACGTTAAACATGTGGGTCCGTAAGTCCTTTTGTGAGGTTGGTGGTAGGGAAGGAGGGTACGGTCCCTGTGGATGCCTTCCCCACTGGGTTCCGATCTAAATTGGGTGGCACTTCCCGGCCGTCCAAACGGTTACCTTACACCTTTCTGGTAGGTCGGACGGTCTGGGTCTCAACAACAACAACCCATGTTTTATGAAGAGATCACGTAACCCACTTCAAAATAAAATATGGCATCTATCATGTGTCAAAATCGTGATTTATAAAGCTTCGTTTAATTTATATTTATTGCTGTATGCGTCCTAAAACCTTTTTGTTTTTGCTTAATTTCTGTGCATCTACATTCGGAAAAAACGCAATTACAATATATTTGTGTTTAAATGATCAATAAACTATTTCTACAACGGAGCCTAATTTCCACTAATTGAGAATGTAAACACATAAAGATGTAGGATGAGTTGTATAAGAATTGCTGAATTTCTTTAACACTAAATTATTTAGCACTTTGAGTCAGAAATCTGATATGAATGTAACATTCATTGATTTTACATAGAGAACAGACGATTTTTTAGCAAACTTTTTCGATGAAGTTTTCAGCATATAGTTAAATTACTTGTACCTCCATGGTATTAAGTTTTTAAATAAAATAAATTATTGTAGTATTGTGATGCATGAAAGGAATGGAGTGAATGTGGATGAAAGAAATATTTACAGCTTTTACATAGAGAACCAGGCGATTTATATTTCAGTGACGTCATTTGAATAACGTTCAATTTTTTCGATGAAATTTTAAGTCGTCAAATATAAGACATTGTATTATTATGATATTTTTAAAAATATTACCGCTGAATGTATCGCATTTTAGAGATGTTTAACCCAGGAGACTTATATTTCAATGACGTCATTTGAATACATTCCATTTTTTTTCGATGAAGTTTTAAGTTTTCAAATATAATAAATTAATGTAGTATTGCGATAATTACTTTCCTTATATACATAATGTATAAGGAAAGTATTGTGACGGGGTCGAAAATTCAAATTCGGGTTTTCGACGGGAGAGCACGTTTCAAGCATCCCTGATCCCGAATCAAACATTTTTGAAGTGATGTCTGTGTGTGTTTGTGTGTGTGTGTGTGTGAAAGTGTGTGTGTGTGTGTGTGTGTGTGTGTGTGTGTGTGTGTGCGTGTGTCAGTGACTCTGTGGAGACGATAACTGACTGGACCGATTCGAACCAAATTTGGTACAAAAATCACAATCCGTAAACACTGGAAACCTATTGCTTTTATACGCCATCGAATGTTCAGAACCCCCCTAAATTTTCGAATGAAATTTTGAAAAAATCGTCAAAAAATCAAAACTACTAATAAAGTTACGCAAATAGACATTTCTTATGTAATTTTTCATTAGAAAACGATTGGCATAAATTTTAGAACGCTAACATGAACCGTTCTCGAGTTACGCTAACATGAACCGTTCCATTCATGAAAAAAGATAGTTTGAATAATACTTTTGTATTTGAACGCAAATAGTTATTTATCTGCTGTAAGAATAACTTATTTCTTAGTGCATAACGCTTGGCGAGATCTTTGCGACGAATTTGGCGGAATGTCGCCAACTTGGCGACTTTTTTGAAATGTTGTCAAATTAACGAAAATCGCGCCAAATGGATAAAAATGACGCTAAATCAATGAAAATGACGACTAATTGTAGAAAATTCAATATCTTGGAAGGAATATTAGTATCTACTATAAGAAAAACCTATTTTTTTTACTGTAAAAGTACTAAATCCATTACATTATAAAAGGAAAGTCATGTGTTGCCCTCATCATAGTTTTTTTAATTTAATTTCACTTTTAAAAATTGTTACATGTTATTTAAACAATAAATTTCATCATCTTAAATAACAACACGGCCGAAAGTATGTAAATAGTCTTGCCGGGAATCGAACCCTGGAAGTCTTATCCTCGAAGTATAGTGGAATATATTTATGTTATAATTACAAAAATTAAAGTTATGCTATATCTTAAATTAATTATTAAATAATTAATTTAAGATATAGCATGAAAGAACAATTTGCCAAAAGATAGTCTACAATAAAAAGGAAGATCATTTAGCCAGAACATGTATTAAAATATAGGATTTAAAGTTTAACATACTAAAATCAAAAGATAATTAAACTAAATTTAACTGATTAACAAGAACAATTTAATCCGCAAAACTTTATTTAAAAAAATCTGATGTGGGCAGCACATGACTTTCCTTATATAATGCAATGAATTTACTACTTTTACAGTAAAAAAAATGTAGATTATTTTTATAGTAGATATTTATATTCTTTCCAAGATATTGAATTTTCGTCAATGAGTCGTCATTTTCATTGATTTAGCGTTATTTTTATTCATTTGGCAAGTTTTTCGTTAATTTAGCAACATTTAAAAAGTGGTCAAGTTGACGACATTTCACCAAATTCGTCGCCAAAATCTCGCCAAGCGTTATGGACAGAGTAGTAAGTTATTCTTATAGCAGATAAATGACTATTGGCGTTCAAATACAAAAGTCTTACTCAAAGTATATTTTCTCGTGAATGGAACGAGTTAGATGTCACCCAATTTATCGCATGGTATTACATATGAAAAGTGAACATGTTTCTCAATAAGAAATCTTTTTTTTTAATTTTGTATGACTTTTTGATAATTTTTTGCAATTTGTCGCCAAGTGGGCCTGTTAGCTCTACAGTCCCACTTGGCGATAAATTTGGCGATTTTTTAAAATGTCGCAAAATTGACGAAAATGTCGCCAAACCTTCCATAGAGATAGCATTATTCAGACGATATTTTTCGTCTTAGCAACGTCTTAGCATGTCGCTTAGCAACGGATTTAAATCCAATGTGTTATGAGGCAGATGATTTGTATTAAATATTTTCCGATTTGAATAAAGTATATAAAAAATAAAAATTTGAATAAAGTATATAAAATGTATATAAAATAAATGTCATTGCCATTGAATTTTTGACTAGATATTATCAATTACGGTCTTCAGGTTTAAACATTATTATTATTGATATTTTCGGGGATTATTGATTCAGAGATTATTGATATTTTCAAGTTATTATGCCATTGTTTTATTACGACAAAAAATGTTGAAACTCATATATTGTACGTTGTACGAGTAATCTTCTACAAATGCACGTCATCTGTTTTATTTTGGCAAAAATTTTTGAGACACATATTGTAATGCGGGTAATCTTCTACTAAAACTCTGACATATCTTCTAATCTAAGATTCTTAAACTTCTTTTTAGGAGCATTAAATTAAATATTTTAGCAGAATATTTTGATTAAAAATGTCATTTAGTATACTATAGGAATTTGCACATGATTGTGATTTTTAAGTTTCAATATATTATATACTCCGTACGAAGAACGGGTATGCAGCTAGTATTCAATAAAGTAAGAATATCAAACATTTTTTCCTTATTTCACATATAAACATATCTAAGTAAAAAATTCTTGTGCATTACGCACACCCTCATCTTCAATGTATTCATCAAAATTAAACACTTTAAATATCGCTTTAAATATGTTACTATCATTTTCACTTTCCCTGCAATGGATGGTAATGCATAGAAAAAATATTGGAATCGTGTCGAAAATCGCAACTCGAGTTTTCGATTGACCTGCACGTTTTGGGAGCTCTAGAACACAAAAAGAATATTTTTAGAGTGACGTTTGCGTGTGTGTTTGTCTGCGCCATGTATATATCCACTCTAACTGAAAAACTAATTGGCCGAATTTCATAAAATTATATAGTTAAGTCCCTTGTGGGTGAGCCTGGTTTTGATCAGATTTTGGTACGATTCGGGATAAAAGAACCTGCGTTTTTTTTCGAAATAGCAAAAATCGAAAAATCTAAAGTAAAAGACTACGTATGCTCAAATGCATCATTAAAATGCGTGTTTTACATGAAAAGAATATGACTAACCCCATTACTCTAGGACTAGCTATTCTCTAGAAATTTTAGTTTTTTTTAGATTTTTGATACACCAGTTTGAGAATAAGTCCAGTTACTATTTGAGAAAGAGTCCAATCCAAAAGCTGAATTAAAAGTGTAAATTCGGTGCCATTTCAATTAACTATGTGTGTTATTTAGTGCAATTAAACTCAATTTAATGAATTATTAATGAAATAAATAAAAAATGAATTTGAGTTTGCAGGGAAAGTCAAGTGCTGTTCATATCAGATTTTTATTTTCCCTGCAATACATGGAAATATATAGGGAAACTGTTGGAATCATGCCGAAAATAACAACTCGAGTTTTCGACAGATCTATATGTTTCGAGGCCTCTAAAACACGAAAAATTGTTTTCAACGTGACGTTTGTGTGTACTGTGTGCGTCTGTGCAATGTATGAATCCACTCTATCTGAAAAACTAATTGGCAAAATTTTGTATTACTTTACTCATATACATAGTGTATAAGGAAAGTATTGTGATTTGGTCGAAAATTCGAATTCGAGTTTTCGACGGAAGAGTACGTTTCAAGGATCCCTGATCACGAATCAAACATTTTTGAGGTAATGTCTGTGTGTGTGTGAAAGTATGTGTGTGTGTGTCAGTGAGTCCGTGGAGATGATATCTCACGAACGAATGGAGCGATTCGAATGAAATTTGGTACAAAAATCACAATCCATGAATACTGGAAGCTTATTGTTATAGAATGTAATCGAATGTTTAGACCCCCCCTAAAGTTTCGAGTGAAATTTTGAAAAAATCATAAAATCAAAACCTTTAATAAAGTTACACAAATAGACATTTCTTATGTAATTCTTCCTTAGAAAACGATTGACATAAATTTTAAACGCTAGCATGAACCGTTCTCGAGATACTGCACATTTTTCAAATAAATTTATTAAAAAATCCCATAAATTAAAAAAGAATATTAACTGTTGAGAAACAAGTTCACTTTTCATATGTAATATCATACGATAAATTTGGTGATATCATTCTCGTGGATCTTGCTCGTTCCATTCATGAGAAAAGATACGTTGTGTAATACTTTTGTATTTGAACGCCAATAGTCATTTATCTGCTATAAGAATAACTTTTTACTATTATCATTATCATAACGCTTGGTGAGATTTTGGCGTCGAATTTGAAGGAATGTCGCCAACTTGGCGGCTTTTTGAAATGTTGCCAAATTAACGAAATTCTCGCCAAATGGATAAAAATGACGCTAAATCGATGCAGATGACAACTAATTGTCCTAAATTCAATATCCTGGAAAGAATATAAGTATCTACTATAAGAAAAATCTATTTTTTTACTGTAAAAGAAGTTAAATTCATTGCATTATATAAGGAAAGTCATGTGTTGCCCACATCAGATTTTTTTAAGTTATTACCGCTGAATGTATCTCATTTTAGAAATATTTACATAAAATTGCAATGATGTTGGAAAGTGTTCCATAATCAATGCTTTATGCATGATTGATCTTTCTCGTTTTCTACTGTAAAAGTAGTAAATTCATTGCATTATATAAGGAAAGTCATGTACTGACCACATATAATTATTTGAAGTATATATGTTTTCATTTAAATGAATTTAATTTTGTAGACTATAAGATTAAAGATGATCCGTCACCATCCATGGATCAAGACAAGTCAAGATCATTTACGACTGAACGTGTGATATTTGAAGAAAAAAGAGGGTCATTAGTAGATACATGTAAAGAATACTTCATCAGTGTGTTTTCTAAGGTATGTACTTTTACTTTTACTTTTCATACATAATGTATAAAACCTTAAATTAACATTTTAATATATAATACTATTTATAACTTCACTCGTGTTCAAATCTTATAATTTCGTTTTGAGTCTTATTCTCGATTCCTTGCCCATTGAATCCTTATAAACACCCTCTAATGAAACATTTATGTGTTGACCCGATTTATTTATGTATATATTTTATAAATTAAATTATTTTTGTTTGAATTTTGAATGTTCTCATTTGTACCATATGCAAATTTTGTATTCTCGATTTCGGTTTGTGTAAGGTTCTGTCTGTGTATGTGTGTGTGTGTGAAAGTATGTGTGCGTGTGTGTGTGTGTGTTTCAGTGAGTCTGTGGAGACGATAACTGACGAACGAATGGACCGATTCGAACGAAATTTGGTACAAAAATCACAGTCCGTTAAACAGTGGAAGTCTAATTTGATCAGACAATATATGTCTTTTATTTCAAAGAACTGGCCTTTTTTTACTTTCCTTATATACATAATGTAAAAGGAAAGTATTGTGACGGGGTCGAAAATTCGAATTCGAGTTTTCGACGGGAGAGCACGTTTCAAGCATCCCTGATCACGAATTGAACATTTTTGAAGTGATGTCTGTGTGTGTGTGTGTCAGTGGGTCTGTGGACACGATAACTGACGAACGAATGGACCGATTCGAACGAAATTTGGTACAAAAATCACAATCTATAAACACTGGAAGCCTATTGTGTTTATACGCAATCGAATGTTCTGAACCCCCCTAAAGTTTCGAATGAAATTTTGAAAAATTGTCAAAAACTTGAAACTGCTAATAAAACTACGCAAATAGACATTTCTTATGTAATTTTTCTTTAGAAAACGATTGACATAAATTTTAGAACGCTAACTAACATGGGCCATTCTCGAGATATTTTACATTTTTCAAAAAAATTATCATAAAGTCATATAAAATTAAAAAATATATATATCCTATAGAAAAACATGTTCACTTTTCATATGTAATACCATGCGATAATTTGGGTGACATCATTCTCGTGGATCTAGCTCGTTCCATTCATGAAAAAAGATACTTTAAGTAATACTTTTGTATTTGAACGCCAATAGTCATTTATCTGCTGTACGAATAACTTATTTCTTCGTCCATAACGCTTGGCGAGATTTTGGCGGAATGTCGGCAACTTGGCGGCTTTTTGAAATGTTGCCAAATTAACGAAAATCTCGCCCAATTGATAAAAATGACGCTATATCAATGAAAATGACGACTAATAGTCGAAAATTCAATATCTTGGAAAGAATATTAGTATCTACTATTAAGAAAACCTAGTTACTTTCCTTATATACATAATGTATAAGGAAAGTATTGTGACGGGGTCTAAAATTCGAAATCGAGTTTGCGACGGGAGAGCACGTTTCAAGCATCCCTGATCACGAATCAAACATTTTTGAAGTGATGTCTGTGTGTGTGTGTGTGTTTGCGTGTGTCTGTGAGTGTGTGTGTGTGAAAGTATGTGTGTGTGTGTGGGTGTCAGTGAGTCTGTGGAGACGATAACTGACGAACGAATGGACCTATTCGAACGAAATTTGGTACAAAAATCACAATCCGTAAACACTGGAAGCCTATTGTTTTTATACGCAATCGAATGTTCAGAACCACCTTAAATTTTCGAATGAAATTTTGAAAAAATCGTCAAAAAATTAAAACCACTAATAAAGTTACGCAAATAGACATTTCTTATGTAATTTTTCATTAGAAAACGATTGACATACATTTTAGAACGCTAACGTGAACCGTTCTCGAGATATTGCACATTTTAAAAACAAATTATCAAAAAGTCATATAAAATAAAAAGAAAAATATTTCCTATTGAGAAACATGTTTACTTTTCATATATAATACCATGCGATAAATTGAGTGAAATCCTTCTCGTGGATCTAGCTCGTTCCATTCTTGAAAAAAGATACTTTGAATAATACTTTTGTATTTGCGCGCCAATAGTCATTTATCTGCTTTAAGAAAAACTTATTTCTTAGTGCATAACGCTTGGCGAGATTTTGGCGACGAATTTGGGGGAATGTCGCCAACTTGGCGACTTTTTGAAATGCTGCCAAATTAACGAAAATCTCGCCAAATGGATAAAAATGACGCTAAATCATTGAAAATGACGACTAATTGTCGAAAATTCAATATCTTGGAAAGAATATTAGTATCTACTACAAGAAAATCCTATTTTTTTACTGTAAAAGTAGTAAATTCATTACATTATATAAGGAAAGTCATGTGTTGCCCACATCAGATTTTTTTTATACGTAATCGAATGTTCAGAACCCTCCTAAATTTTCGAATAAAATTTTGAAAAAATCTTCAAAAATCAAAACCACTAATAAAGTTACGAAAATAGACATTTCTTATGTAATTTTTCATTAGAAAACGATTGACATAAATTTTAGAACTCTAACATGACCCGTACTCGAGATATTGCACATTTTTCAAAAAAATTATTAAAAAGTCATATAAGTGAAAAAAAAATATGTCCTATTAAGAAACATGTTCACTTTTCATATGTTATACCATGCGATAAATTGGACGACATCATTCTCGTGGATCTAGCTCGTTCCATTCATGAAAAAATATACTTTGAGTGATACTTTTGCATTTAAACGCCAATAGTCATTTAACTGCTGTAAGAACTACTTATTTCTTCGTCCATAACGCTTGGCGAGATTTTGGCGACGAATTTGGCGGAATGTCGCCAACTTGGCGACTTTTTGAAATGCTGCCAAATTAACGAAAATCTCGCCAAATGGATAAAAATGACGCTAAATCAATGAAAATGGCGACTAATTGTCGAAAATTCAATACCTTGGAAAGAATATTAGTATCTACTTTAAGAAAAACTTATTTTTTTAGTGTAAAAGTAGTAATATCATTACATTATATAAGGAAAGTCATGTGTTGCCCACATCAGATTTTTTACTTTCCTTATATACATAATGTATAAGGAAAGTATTGTGACGGGGTCGAAAATTCGAATTCGAGTTTTCGACGAGAGAGCACGTTTCAAGCATCCCTGATCACGAATCAAACATTTTTGAAGTGATGTCTGTGTGTGTGTGTGTGTGTGACAGTGGGTCTGTGGAGACGATAACTGACGAACGAATGGAGCGATTCAAACCAAATTTGGTACAAAAATCACAATCCGTAAACACTGGAAGCCTATTGTTTTTATACGCAATCGAATGTTCAGAACCCCCCCCTAAATTTTCGAATGAAATTCAGAAAAAATCGTCAAAAAATCAAAACCTCTAATAAAGTTACGCAGATAGACATTTCTTATGTAATTTTTTATTAGAAAACGATTGACAAAAATTTTAGAACGCTAACATGAACCGTTCTCGAGATATTGCACATTTTTCAAAAAAAATTTCAAAAAGTCATATAAAATAGAAAAAATAAATTTCCTATTGAGTAACATGTTCACTTTTCATGTATAATATCATGCGATAAATTGGGTGACATCATTCTCGTGGATCTAGCTCGTTCCATTCGTGAAAAAAGATACTTTGAGTAATACTTTTGTATTTGAACGCCAATAATCATTTATCTGCTGTAAGAATAACTTATTTCTTCGTCCATAATGCTTGGCGAGATATTGGCGACGAAATTGGCGGAATGTCGCCAACTTGGCGACTTTTTGAAATGTTGTCAAATTAACGAAAATATCGCCAAATGGATAAGAATGACGCTAAATCAATGAAAATAACGACTAATTGTCGAAAATTCAATATCTTGGAAAGAATATAAGTATCTACTATAAGAAAACCTTTACTTTTTTAACTGTAAAAGTAGTAAATTCATTACATTATATAAGGAAAGTCATGTGTTGCCCACATCAGATTTTTACTTCCCTTATATACATAATGTATAAGGAAAGTATTGTGACGGGGTCGAAAATTCGAATTCGAGTTTTCGACAGGAGAGCACGTTTCAAGCACCCCTGATCACGGATCAAACATTTTTGAAGTAATGTATGTGTGTGTGTGTGTGTGTGTGTGTGTGTGTGTGTATGTGTGTGTGTGTGTTTGTGTGTGTGTGTGTGTGTCAGTGGGTCTGTGGAGACGATAACTAACGAACGAATGGACCGATTCGAACGAAATTGGGTACTAAAATCACAATCTATAAACACTGGAAGCCTATTGTTTTTATACGCAATCGAATGTTCTGAACCCCCCTAAATTTTCGAATGAAATTTTGAAAAAATTGTCAAAAACTTAATACTGCTAATAAAACTACGCAAATAGACATTTCTTATGTAATTTTTCTTTAGAAACGATTGACATAAATTTTAGAACGCTAACATGGACCATTCTCGAGATATTGTACATTTTTCAAAAAAATTATCAAAAAGTCATATAAAATTAAAAAATATATATATCCTATTGAAAAACATGTTCACTTTTCATATGTAATACCATGCGATAATTTGGGTGACATCATTCTCGTGGATCTAGCTCGTTCCATTCATGAAAAAAGATACTTTAAGTAATACTTTTGTATTTGAACGCCAATAGTCATTTATCTGCTGTAAGAATGACTTATTTCTTCGTCCATAACGATTGGCGAGATTTTGGCGAGATTTTGGCGGAATGTCGCCAACTTGGCGGATTTTTGAAATGTTGCCAAATTAACGAAAATCTCGCCCAATGGATAAAAATGACGCTATATCTATGAAAATGACGACTAATTGTCGAAAATTCAATATCTTGGAAAGAATATTAGTATCTACTATTAAGAAAACCTAGTTTTTTTACTGTAAAAGTGGTAAATTCATTACATTATATAAGGAAAGTCATGTGTTGCCCACATCAGATTTTTTTTTATTATTCTAATTTTTTGACTCTGAGTTGTATGACAATGCTACTGTAATAAAATTAGATATATTTTTTTTTCTGAAAATTGATAGCAATATTACAATTTTAATTGTTTTTCACAGTTATATTTATTTGTTACAGAACAAGAAACAAGAAGAAAAAGCGCAGAAAAAAAGGAAAGCAGCTGACGAACTGAAAGTAAGGATTTTGAATGATTATATATATATATATATGAAAATACCGTGAAATATAACTTTATAAAATCATCAGAAATCACATTTAACAAAAAAACTCAGAAATCACACTTGTGCAATACGTTATGGAAGATTTGCTTCATCTTGTATGATGCAGTATAAGGGATGTACATCTACATGTATGATGCTATTAACTGTCATTAAGGTAAATGGTTTTAGAGATAGACTTTGTTATAATTGTTCTATTAAGTGTCAAATTTAAAGTCGTCTTTAAGTAGAAGCTATGTGATTATGCTCATTTATACTAGTGAACATATTTCAAACATATTTCAAACATATTTCAAACATATTTCAAACATATTTCAAACATTTACTGTTGGTGATTTTTGATATGGCTGGAACTCGACAATTATATCTTATATTTATTTGTGTATGATGTCTGTTTTACATCTTAAAATTTGATACATTCGTATTCTATTTTGCAATATACCGGCTCTCCGGGAGTGTTGTCGCGACGCAAAGCATGCTTAACCGGGGTGAGGGGGTCACAACTCACCCCGGCCATCTTTTGGTATATTGCGTCCATCCATACCTCTTTTCATTTTGAATATATATATATATATATATATATATATTAAATTAGATAAAAAAAATTTCTGAAAATTGATAGGAATATTACAATTTTAATTGTTTTTAACTGTTATATTAACAGTTATATTAATCAGCACCAGGTTGACCCACAAGTGACTCATCTACCGATTTTTGTGAAATTCGGTCAATTAGATTTTCAACTAGAATGGATACAAACTTTTGCGGGCCATTTCGCAAAAAAAAGCGGATTCTTTTATCCCGAATTTTACCCAAAACTACATAAAAAGTTTTTTTTTAATTCATTTTTTTTTATTATTCTAATTTTTTGACTCTGAGTTGTATGACAATGCGACTGTAATAAAATTAGATATATACTTTTAATTTCCGAAAATACAACCGATCCTTGTATACAAGATAATAATGAAGACTTGAATAATGTGCATGATCACACTACCTCGCAATATAAATATAAGGATATTGACTCCTTTAAATTTAGAAAATGTGGATCACGTGGATGCAAACTGCGGCAAGTTCCGCGAAAGAATAAATCTCTGTCACCCATAACCATTTTCGCAAATCTTATAATTGCATTTATTTTATAACCTGTGGTAAATGTCAGAAGCAATATATCGGACAGACAAAAAATGCACTTAATTTACGTATTAATCTACACAGGAATCAAATCAAACAATACAGCAGTAAAACAGCACAAAATTCAAATTTAGAATTAAGCCATTTTAACCAGCATGAATTTGACGATATTTGTATAAAAATATTAGATTTTGTGACTAACCTAGACGATATGTTATGGTGAGAGTGTGTACATATTAGACAATTTGGAACTGCTTATCCTTATGTGCTTAATTCTAACATTTATAAAGATATTCATGGTTTGGAATCTTACAAAAATGGACGTGTACAATCATCCTTGACTCATAAACTGGGATATACTCTTACAAGACATCATCGAGGAAAAGGTACAAATAGAACATCTTATCTTAACAATCTTGTAAAAATTGATGCTTTAATCGAGCAAATTTCCAACTTACAAGTCATTACGGCCAATTTTAGTGTTTGGGACCTTCGTAAACGTTATGCCAAACACATTTGGACCTACTACAGTGTTAAACATTTTGAAAATGCACAGCATTGTCAATCTGATATTATCATCAACAATTACGCTATATTTCTCGATATGATAAAATTGAGAGCATCGCGTTGTAACATCAACTTCAATTTGGAAACAAAAAAACCTGATAATAAAGAATTCTTTATAGCAACCTTTAGTAATAAAGCTTTTGATGATATCCCATTTAATCCAAAAATTCAAAGCATTTACCCGTCTCCAATACGATATTCTCTATATCTCATAGGTATGTTATTCCTATTGGACGTAAAGTATTTAAAATAAGTAAAATTCTGCACCTTTTTAATAATATATCATGTTAATGTACATCCAGCACCTTTGTCGATAATGATCTAGGTCATATAATAACAGGTAATTTGGATGTAATCATAAATATGAATCTTAATTAAAATTAGGAACGAAATATCGTTTACAGGATTTTAAAATGATCGAAATGAAATTTTATCATGAATTGTGTGATGTGATCTATAAAATGACAGTGCAATATAGCATGCCTTTAACATCTTTCGGCGAATGGCGGGATTATATCATATTGAATTTTAATTGTTATTATCATCAATCATATGGACAACACAAAAGTTACAAGTTGAACAGATACATCTTGGAAAAGGTATGGCAGTAGTTTGCAATTACATATACCGACAAGGTAACTTCAAATTTTACTTTTACTTATATAACATACTACATCGAACTCTTCAACATCAGTTATAATAACGAAGACATGTATGTTTTGTTAAAAACGAATCGTAAAGAAATCGAAAATCGAATCAGGGCTTTACATAAACCTATTGGTGTCAATCTCAATGACATTCGATACTCGTTTTTGGTTATGATTCCAAAATTTCACAAAACACCCATAAACACCCACTCCGCGGTTAAGCATGCTTTTCACTATGGTAACACTCCCGGAACCGGCACTTCACTGTGAAATGGCAAAAACCGCAATACATATAAATGACAAAAATAAAATGACATGAAGGAAAAAGACCCCCCAGAGTAAAAACCCAGAAGTAATCCATCATTGAAATACATTAAAAGTACCAAAATTTCCTGTATAAACATATGCAAACCATATATCAAATAAAAACTCCAACCTCAATGTTTCAAACCATCTTAAAATGCCTCCATCAAACTCCACAGCTACTAATGTACTAAACTCCAAAATATACCTCTGCCACATTCGATTAGTTAATACCACCTGTAGTAAAAGTGAATCTCTCAATTCATCTTCTTACTATTGTTATTTATACCTCTTAATAATGGGTATCGCTCATGACATACAGTAAAAGTTATGTTACAAAAACTGTTTGCTATGTCCAAAAAAACCATGGTAGATAATCTTGTTTTATTGCTGCTTGCATGTAAGTCACTTCATAATTATATTGGTCTGAGATTTTGGTATTTAATTTTTTACTTAGATTTACATGATTTATAATAATATTTCTAAATACATTTTTATGTAGACAAGTACTCCAATTTGCCAAATGATTCATTTTGAAGGTGAAATCGTTTCTTTTATCGTAAAGACGAAAAAAATCTCTATTATTTTCGTCAGAAGCAATGCAAACATCCAGAAAATTTAAACTCCCATCCATATATAAAGGAGTTTCAATAAGTTCAAAGATGACGTCTAAAATCTGAAGTCAGGTTCTTAAATCCAATTACAATATCGTCAAAATCTGAAATACAAAAAATTCATTCAAAAAGTGTCTTACAGTTTCAAATGTATTTAAATATATATCAGCCAAAGCTGATGAGCAACTATCGCCCATAGGAGTACCACTGATTTGTGGATAGTAATTAATCCCGTTATATAAAATTGTTTCTTCCAAAACCAATTTTATCAATGCTGCATATTTAAGGATCGTAATATACATTTGCAAGTCGTATTAATGAAATATTTCTGATAAAATACTATAAAGACTTTTAATATCAATGTTGTTATAAAGATTAAAAGTCGTAACTCCTAAATTTTATCATATCAGGTATATGTTTAATAGAATCAATTACCTCAAAGCTATTAGACACAGAATATGATCCCTGTTTCTCTAATTTTATAATAACTATTTTAAATAAATTAAGTAATCTTTTTGCTACTGTCAAATATGATTTATATCATATTGTGACAGGACGGAACGTTTATATGTTTCTTATGAAGCTTGGAATCAGTGTAATATACGGGTACTTGGTATTTGTTAAATTGTATCCAGTTTTTTTATACATAACTGAAATGCGAGTTTTAATTTCTTTTTCAGGTTTATTAAAAAGTCTATGCATTTTTGTGTTGCCATAAAAATTATTTATTAACTTAAAGTATAGATTCTTACAAGTAAATGCGTAATTCAAAGTAACCTTATCTACATATGTTATTACATATTTTTGTTGTAAATTATCAAGTTCGCATTTGTCTAAAAAATCCATTGTATCAAAAGTTTTACATAGTTTGTAACAAAGTTCAAAAGATCTATATATCAAAAATTTTACTCCTCAAATACTTCCTCAGGTAAACTATATTTTACTGCCAATTTATATATATATATATAGGTCGAGATGATGATAGTTATTCATTATAGGACGCTATTCCTAAGAAATGGAGACGAATTGAAAGAGAAGAAGCTGTAAGTATATTTCAGCCTATGTAGCATATATATATATATATATATATATATATGTATATATATATATATATATATATTTAATATATATATATATTTAATATATATATATATATATATATATATATATCTATATATATATATATATATAATATATATAAAATATAGTACGTAATATTTCCAAATTTCAAATTAGGGATAATGATGCAAAGGGATAACTGAATCTTCAAAGCGAATTTCAAACTGATCGAGCCCTTCTACGGCCTAGAATCTCGAATTAGAAATGTAAATTTGTGAGATATCACAAAAAATATAAAGCTGTATGATAGTACATGAGACATTTTTGCAAATTCCGCGTAGGCTTAAGTATTTTTCACATTGAGACATGCAGTTTCTTATTTGAAACAATTAAAATAAATAAGTAAACAAATGCAAGTATGTATTTGATTTTGAAAATAACGTAATTTTTCGAAACGAAGGATGGAACTCACAGACAATTTTTTCCCCTTTAACTCTAATTTAGCCGTTTTAAATGTTTTTAGTAAAATAATTTAAGTAAACTGAATAATGAAATGCAGAGGATTTATTTTTTAATTTATGTATTTATTCCCAGTATTATTTTTATTCAATACAACTAAACGTTTTGTTTAATATCATACCAAAATAAAGAAGATTAGAAATCATTCAGTGAATCGTCAGCTCGTTTAGTTCTGAATTTGCGAATTAAGAACACGTAACTGGTTGTGCATTATGGCTATTACAACAAATAACGAGCTTTTCGAATTAACAATGATTTATGCTCTGTGTAATAAAAATACTGTAGAAACTGATCAAGATTTTGGACTGCGATGTCCAAACTTGCCTGAAATTTTACGTACATTTGTTTTTCGGATGATGTGGAGATTAAAAGCTACCGGTTCATTTCATCCAAGACCTAGCCCTGGAAGAAATCGTTTGTACACGGAGGACCAAGAAACTGACATCGTCGTATATTTTTTCTTTCAACCCACGAGCAAACATTCGAATAGCAAGAGAAAATTCGGGGCTACCTGGGATGTCAACTGCTAGAACACTTGAAAAATACCATTGGCATCCATTTTGTAATCATAGACTTCAAGCACTTCATATCTCCGATTTTGACCGGCGTGTAGCATTCTGTTAATCCAACATGTTGTTAATCCAACATGTCATCAATTCAAACTTTGTTAAGACCATTCTCTGGACTGACGAATGTTTGTTTACAGAAGATAGAGCAATCAATAATCACAACGATCCTTATTGGGATGATACGAAACCATTTTTTGTCCGTGAAATACATCTGAACAACAATACATGAAATACATCTGAACATACAAACTGATTGGTCCTATGTTTTATGAAGGGGAAATAGATAACAACAGCAAAAGTAAATATGGTCACAAATATCAAATGAGTGAAAACCCTGTAAGTGTTTTCAATGCTAAATGTATCACATCCATGTTTAGGAGTTATTACTTACCGGTCATGAGATGCTAGAAATTTCACTTTTCTGTTGGTAGTACGATATTTTTGGAAGTAATGAAGTAATTTCCATCAAGATTAATCATCTTCTTATCCAAGAAGGGTGAGGGGGTGTGCGCCTGTCGTTGTTTCGATAACTCAGAAACACACACAGTATTACTGCAACATCATTTCAGTATCAATTCCTTACAGCATCCATTTCCGCAGGTGGGATTTGAACCCATGGCACCACCTATCAGGGAATCACGAGAAAACTCTTACCTCTGACCTCTCAGATACCAAGATGGTTAGTTCTTTATTCAATCCATCCATTTTATGTAGGACCCAATTGTAATAAAACTCTAATTTGTAATAATATTTCCCACTATATTGAAATCTGTTGAGAGATGTCTTGCATACCTAAGAATGTTGTCGAATTTCTGTATATTTGGGCTTAAATTTTTATTTTTATATTTCTTTTGCGTGTTTTTCTTCATGAACCACGTTTTACTTTGCCAAATAGAAAACTGTGGAACAAATTAGTGTGCAGATTTTCACTATATGCACATATGGACATTGTTCACCCGACTAAAGAATTTGAAATTGAGTGTAATTTTTTTTCAAACAGAACTTCTAGATGAGCGATTTTCAAAGCACATTAATATGCATTTGAAATTGCGCGGTTAAGAAAAAAATATTCTTTTAATAAAGTTATAAAATAATAGAAAATACAAAATATGTTTTAAATACTTTTTACAATTTTATTTATTAGCAATTAATGAGTACTTACTGGTTTATATATCTTCAGCTAGGTTTCTAATATATTCAACACTTTTCTACTACAACGATTAGTTTAATCGACTATAGTAGAGTTCAGACAGTCTTTCAGGACTTTTTGGCCTTGGGGGGGGGGGGGGGAATGAAACTTTTTTAGGGGGGCAAGTTTTCTATTTGACCTATATAAATATATCTAAATGCTGTTAAATAAATATAAACTAAGCTAATATAAAATGTCTCCTGGATCTCCGGATGTATGCCTGAAAGAAGTCCTAGAGATAGGCACACATTTGATCTTTCTCCTTCTATAAGTTTCCATAGGATCCATAAGGATCTATAGGTTTCCAAAGGTTCCATAAAAATCCATAAATTTCAGTATCGTTGCTCCATGTTCTACATATTTAGTTTGTAAATATACTACTGTGAATGTACTAATATCCTAATCATACTACACATTTTAAATGTAATTTTATTTAGGCTGCTAAAGTGCATATTTTTCGAGGGTTGGAAGGTCATAAAAGACCCATTGCAATAGATGCAAGCAACGTGGCGATGACGTAAGTTTAACATACAATTATTAGTTTGTCATTTACCTATTAATTTATAAATCGTCTCGTTCTAATTTGACAAATTTGTGTATTTTAAGATTGCGGTTCAGCAGAAACGTCAAAAAATGACGTTTCTCGAGAACTATTTCATTCTATAGAGAAATGGAGATGGCCATTAATGGAGTTCATCAATGGATTGGTCTTTCTGTCATCAAAAAATGCGTTTAAAAAGCATTTAATTAACGAATTAAGAGTATTTAAATTTTTATTTCATGTTTTAATAATTTTTACTTTGCTATGTCGCAGAGAAAGGCTGATTTTCCCGAATTGCATCAAAATCTGCATATTACCTGGGTAACCTACAAGTGGCCTACATACCTACTAAATTTGGTAAAATTTTCCCAATTTGTTTCTGAGCTAGAATCCATACATTGAATATGAACTCGAGTTTGAGCAATCAACACAAAGCGTGGTGATGTGTATGTGTGTGTGTCTATCTTTGCGATACATGTTTTTACTTTAGCTGAAGAACTATTCGAAAAATTTTACAAAAATTGGTTATTTTTAATTGCAAAATTCAAAAGCAAAAATAAAAACAAAGCAAAACAAAAAATAAACGACCAACCCCATTTCTTTAGGATGAACATTTAACGAAATATTTCAGATATTTTGGCATTTTTACCAAACTATCATTTGAAATACGCAAGGTTTTGAAGTTAAAAGGATAATGTAATTGAAACCTAAAATTTGGTGTCAATCGAAAAAATATTCATGTTAATTTGTACTATTCAACTCAATTTATTGCATTTTGATAAAAATATAAATAGAAAAATCTGATGTGGGCAGCACATGACTTTCCTTATATAATGCTATGAATTCACTACTTTTACAGTAAAAGAAATTAGATTATTCTTATAGTAGACACTTATATTCTTTCCAAGATATTGAACTTTTGTCAGTGAGTCGTCATTTTTATTGATTTAGCGTCATTTTTATTCATTTGGCGAGCTTTAGTTAACTTAGCAACATTTTAAAAAGTCGCCAAGTTGGCGACATTCCACCAAATTCGTCGCCAAAATTTCGCCAAGCGTTATGGACGGAAAAATAAGTTATTCTTATAGCAGATAAATGACTATTGGAGTTCAAATACAAAAGTATTACTCAAAGTACCTTTTTCCATGAATGGAACGAGCTATATCCAGGAGCATGATTCCATCAAATTTATCGCATGGTATTACATATGAAAAGTGAACATGTTTCGCAATAGGAAATATTTTTTTTAATTTTATATGATTTTTTGATAATTTTTTTGAAAAATGTGCAATATCTCGTGAACGGTTCATGTTAGTGTTCTAAAATTTATGTCAATTGTTTTCTAATGAAAAATTACATAAGAAATGTCTATTTGCGTAACTTTATTAGTAGTTTCGATTTTTTGACGATTTTTTCAAAATTTCATTCGAAAATTTAGGGGGGTTCTAAACATTCGATGCAATAGGCTTCCAGTGTTTACGGATTGTAATTTTTGTACCAAATTTCGTTCAAATCGGTCCATTCGTTCGTCAGTTACCGTCTCCACAGACTCATTGACACACACACACACACACACAGACATCACTTCAAAAATGTTTGATTCGTGATCAGGGATGCTTGAAACGTGCTCTCCCGTCAAAAACTCGAATTCGAATTTTCGACCCCGTCACAATACTTTCCTTATACATTATGTATATAAGGAAAGTAATAATTTTGAGTATGTAGGAAATATCATGTGTTCCCCATATCAGGTCGAACTTTCCCTGAAACACAAGGTAATGTATGGAAGGAAAGTACGAACATAGGGTCAAATGTCGGAATTTGAATTTTCAACAGATCTATCCAATTCGGACATACTGCATCACGAATTCATTATTTTTAGCATAACATGTGTCTATAAAATATGTTATAAATCTACTGTAGATAGAGAATTGCAATTTGGTACATGGGTCGATCGTTCGATAAAACCAACTAGAAAAATCGAATTTTTCATAAATGTTCTGTAAGGGGGGTGCTCCACACCAAAATGTTCTAAAACTGAAATGTTAGGAAAGCATACTTTGCGATCAGATAGAGACTTCAAATTTAGTGTATGGGTAGACCGTTCGAAAAGAAGAAAGTGTGCAATTTCAGATTTTCGATATTTGTTACTCTAGGGTAGCGCTCACTGAAATGTTCGATTTGCCGAACAAATGAGAAACGCCTGCTTTAAAATTTGATTCAGGCTTGAAATTTGGTATATGCGCTAATCATTTAATGAAAACACCCAAGACATGAGAGTTTTCAAAAAATGTTCGTTCAAAGGGGTGTTACAGAGATAAATGTTCGAAAGGTGAAAAGACGAGAAACCATACTTCGATACGATATAGAAACTTCAAATTTGGCGTACGGGTAGATAGTTCTAAACGAAGAGCATGTGCAATTCCAGTTTTCATGATATTTTTTACATTAGAGGGATCCTCACTCCAATATATTGGATTTTCCGAATAAATGAGACATGCTTCCCTTTAAAAGTGATAGAAGCTGGATAATTGGTATATGGACCAGTCATCTGATAAAATGCCCAAGACGAACAGAATTTTTCAAAAACGTTTGTGGGTGTGCTGCACAGAAAAACATTAGATTGGGAAAGTGATAAAATAGCCTGCTTCCGGATGAGATAGAGACTTTAATTTGGTGTATTGTTAGGTTAGATATTTCGAAAGAAAGAAAGGCACAATTTAAGTTTTGCAATATTTTCTTATTTAGTGGGTTCTTCAAACCAAAATATTCAATTTGAGGAATAACTGTGGAACGCTAATTATTCAAGAATTTACATTATTCAGAGATTTTCTTATGCGAGACCGTTGATTTTGAACGGATATTCGGCGAGTACATACTAATTGCCAAGTGACCGTCTGCCTGTATGTTTATCTGTTACGCGTTTTTTAGTGCACTTCCCAAGTAGATAGAGACTAACAATTTGGTACATAGGTCGATCGTTCAATAAAACCCCTCGGAAAAATCGAATTTTTCAAAAATGTTTTGTACAGGTGCTGCTCTACACTAAAACGTTCGAAAAGTGAAATGATAGGAAAGCATATTTTGATAAGAGATAGAGACTTCAAATTTGGTGTATGGGTAAACCGTTTTTTTTTTTTTTAAAGTGTGCAATTTTAGATTTTCAATATTTTCTAATTTAGAGGTGTGGCACACCGAAATGTTCAATTAACCGAGCAAATGAGTAACGCTTGCTTTAAAATTTGGTAGAGGCTTGAAATTTGGTATATGGGCTAACCATTTAACGAATACACCCAAATCAAAATAGTTCTTCAATTTAATCGTTCTTCTGTGTAAGAGGGTGCCCCACAAAAAAAAAAACGTTCTAAAGGAGAAATACGGAAAACACTATATTTCAGGATAGGATAAAGATTTAAAATTTAGTGTACGGGTAGATAGTTTGGAAGGAGGGAAGTGTACAATTTCAGTTTTCCAATATTTTCTACTTTAGGGGTTGTCGCAAACCCAAAAGTTCAATTTTCAGAATAAGTCAGAAACACCCTTTGTAAAATGTGTTAGAGTTTTGATATTGGACATATGGTCCAATCATATGATAGAAAACCCAAGAAGAACAGAGTTTTTAAAAAATATTCATTTATGGGATGGGTACTCCACACAAAAACATTCGAAAGGGGGAAGACCCATGCCTATCGACTGACCCGAGGGTTTGCAGTAGTCGTTTGAGCGACCGGAAACATTCGAAAGGTCAAATTATAGAAAAAGCATCCTCCGCGATAAGATATACTTCAAATTTGGTGTACAGGTAGTTGATTGGAAAAGAAGAAACTGTTTAATTTCAGTTTTCCAACATTTTCTATTGTAGGGAGTGCTGAACACTAAAATGTTTGATTTGACGAACAAATAATAAACAGTTCCTTTACAATTTGACAGAGGCTTTAATTTTGGTATATGGGCTAATTATTTGATAAAAAAATCCAAGATGAATACAGTTTTTCAAAAATGTTTATTTAAGGAGATGCTACACAGAAAAACGTTCGAAATTTGAAATGATAGAAAAAGCATATTTCACGATAGGATAGAGACTTCAAATTTAGAGTACGAGTACATAGTCAAAAGCAAGAATTTGTGCAATTTCAATAATCCAATATTTGCTACTTTAAGGGATGCTGCACTCCTAAATGTTCGATTTTCCGAATAAATGAGACACGCTTCTTTTTAAATGTGATAGAGGCTTGATATTTAGTTTATGGGCCAATTATCTGATAAAAAAATCCCAGATTAATGGAGTTTTTTTAGAATGTTCATTTAAGAGGATGCTATACAGAAAAATGTTCCAAAGGGGAAATGATAAAAAATCACACTTCGGTATGAGATAAAAACTTTAATTTGGTTCACTAGCAGATAGTTCAAAAGAAAGAAAGTGTGAAATTTCAGTGTGCCAATATGTTCTTTTTTAGGAGGTTCTGCACATCAAAATATTCGATTTGCCAAAATAATGTGAAAAGAACAAAATTTTATACAAAATTTTACATTATTCGGATGTTGCTTATTGTAAGATCAATGATTTTCAGCGGGTATTTAGCTAGTATATACTAATTGCCAAGTGTCCATCTGCCCGTCTGTCTGTGGTGTCTATCTGTCCGTCTGTCATGTTTTTTGAGGCACTTCCCAAGTAGATAGAGACTTGCAATTTGGAACACAGGTCAATCATTTGATAAAACCCTCTGGAGAAATGGAATTTTTCAAAAGTGTTCTGTAGGGGAGGGGGGGGGGTGCTCAGCAACAAAACGTTCGAAAAGTGAAATAATGGAAAAGAATACTTTGCGATGCGGGATACTTCACATTTAGTATATAGGTAAACCGTTCGAAAGGAAGAATGTTTAATTTCAGATTTTCAATAATTTGTAATCTACGGGATGCTACGCACAGAAATGTTCGACGAATAAGTGAATGTTCGACGAATGAGTGTTCGACGAATGAGTGACGCACAGAAATGTTCGACGAACGCACAGAAATATTCGAAAATTCTCGAATGAGAAACGCCTGCTTTCAAATTCGATAGAGACTTGAAATTTGGTGTATGCGCTAATCATTTAATGAAAACACCCAAGACTAAAGATTTTTTCAAAAATATTCGTTTTAGGGGTGCTCTAGAGAAAAACGTTTTAGGGGGTGTTCTAGAAAAAAAGGTGAAATGACGAAAAACTATGCTTCTAGATGCTATAGAGACTTTCCATTGGATGTACTGGTAGATAATTCGACAGGAAGAGCATGTGTAATTTCGGTTTTCAGATATTTTCTACTTTAGGGGGCACCACAAACACAAATGTTCGATTTTCTGATTAAATGAGAGACGCCTCTTTTTAAAATGTAAGAGAGGCTTGATATTTAGTATATGGGGCAATAATCTGATAAAATACAAAATAATAGAATTTTTCACAAATGTTCATTTAAAGGGATAGCTACTACTCACGAAAACACTTGAAAAGTGAAATGATAGAAAAACTATGCTTAACAATGGAATAGAAACTTCATGCTTTGTGTATAGGAAGAAAATTTAAGAGAAGGAAAGTGTGCAATAGAAAATTCCGCCTCTACATTTAGATAGAGGCTTGAAATTTAGTATATGGGCTAATCAAGTAATGAAAACACCTATGACGAATAGAGTTTCACAGAAATGTTCGATTAAGGGGGTGCTCTAGCGAAAAACTTTCGAAATGAGAAATGATAAAAACATGCTTTGGAATGAGATAGCGATTTAAAATGTAATGTACGGGTAGATAATTTGGAAGGAAGAATGTGTACAATTTCAGTTTTCAATATTTTCTACTTTAGGGGTACCGCACACCAAAATGTTCGTATTTCAGAATAAAGGAGAAACGCCCCTTTTAAAACGTGATAGAGGCTTGATATTTCATATATTGGCGAATCATCTGATAGAAAACCCAAGAATAATGGATATTTTAAAAAATGCTTAAGGGGATGGGTATTCCACACAAAAACATTCGAATGTTGAAATGATAGAAAAAACATGCTTCGCGATGAGATTGAGACTTCAAATGTGGTGTACGAGAAGATTGTTGTATTGGAAGAAAGTGTGCAACTTCAGTGTTCCAGAATTTACTATTGTAGGGAGTGCCACACACTAAAATATTAGATTTGAGGAACAAATGAAAAACGCCTCCTTTACAATGTGATAGAGGCTTGAAATTTGGTATATGGGCTAATCATTTGATTAAAAAAAGCGCTAAGCTGAATACAGTTTTTCGAAAACGTTCATTTAAGGGGTGCTACACGGAAGAACGTTCAAAGGTGAAATGATAGTAAAAGCATGCTTCGCGATAGGACAAAAACTTCAAATTTAGTATACAAGTAGATAGTTTGAAAAGAAGAAAGTGTGCAATTTCAGATTTACAATATTTCCTACTTTAGGAGGTGCCGCACACCGAAATGTTCGATTTTCCGAATAAGTTATCCTTTGAAATGTGAAAGAGGCGTGGTATTTGGGTCAATCACCTGAAAAAACCCAAGACGAATAGAGTTTTTCCTAAATGTCCACTTATGGCTGTGATCCACCGAAAAACGTTCGAAAGAGGAAATGATAAACTAGAATGCTTCGGGATGAGATAGAGACTTTAATGTTGCGTATGGGTAGATAGTTCTAAAAAAAGAAGTGTGCAATTTAAGTTTTCCAATATTTTCTTCTTTAAGGGGTTCTGCACAATAAAATATTCGATTTGCCGAAGAAATATGAAACAAAAATTATTCAAAATTTGTTTGTTGCGAGACCGTGATTTTCAACGGGTATTTGGTTAGTATAAATCTTAAACACTAGGAATAATATATTTGACTCCTATTTTATTAGTTTATTTAATTATTTAAAGGTTTGCTGCATCTGAAAAGACATACGACTTCCTTGGAGTAGAGCTTTCCATTAATTACTTTAAAGAACGGGGTTATAAAAAAGTCACTGGATTCCTGCCACAGGCGAGGTGCCGAAAGATTTTAAAAGGCATTACAGCAATCAATTTTCATGTCTTCGAGCACCTAAAGAAGACTGGCTGCTTAACTATTACTCCCTCCAAGCAGATAGATGATATTTGGATGTCGTCTTACGACGACAAGTAAGTAATTATACATTTATATTTCTAGCAGTTATCCTGTCAAAGAGATATATATTCAACAAGGTAGATTAATTATGCATAAAGTATTGATTATGAAACACTTTCCAACTGCAATGCAATTTTATTTAGACGACTCAAAAATGCGATACATTCAGCAGTGATATTTTTAAAATGATCACAACACTACAAAAATTTATTATATTTGAAAACTTCATTGAAATGGAAACAAATGAACGTCATTCAAATCTAAATATAAATTGCCTCGCTGACTATATAAAAGCAGAAAATATTTCATTCCTAAACTTTTGCCACTCCTTTTATGCAGAGGCGATATTTTTAAAATTATCACAATACTACAATAAATTATTTTACTTAAAAACTTAAAACCATGATGGTAAAAGAACTTTCTAACTCCATGCTTAAAACTTCATCAAAAAAGGCAATACTATTCAATCGTCTGTTTCTCTCTGTAAAATCAATGAATGTTTCATTCATATAAGCTGTATTGCAGACTCCAGAGCTAAATAATTTTGCGTTAAAGAAATTCAGCATTCTTGTACAACTTATTTTACAGCTTGATGTGTTTACATTTTCTGTACGTGAAAATTAAGCCAAAATTAAGCTAAAAAAATCAGAAATAATCAAAATTTGATATTCATTTCTTCATCATTAATTCGTTTGATGATCTGAACCGAATTTTATTAAATTCGATTCAGCCGTTCTCCCGTGATGACGGGACAAACAGACAGATAGACAGACATATTTTCAATTTTATTTATATAGATTTGTATATCCATTTTCTTTTTATTCAAATCTAAAAAATAATAATAAACATTAAAAAACATATTTAATTTACTGCTTTGCTGAGCAATATGATTATATCCTCATGTATATAAGTAAAATTGAAAATTTGTCTATTTGTCCCACCATCACGGGGGTTGTAATATCACATTGGTAATATCTTAATATAACATCCTGTAGTAGATATTGCCAATGTAAGCATTGCACATTCTAAGTATTTAGTATAAATGTTCAATATATATATATATATATATATAAATAAATAAATACGATTTTAAGTTGGGGTCCTTCCCCATCCTCTAGTAGTATATTTTGCACTATAATCTGCTTTAACAATTTCTAGACTTATGTTGGAATACGCCATTGAGGCAGGAGCTGTAGTCGTGAGTAACGATATGTTTCGGGACCTGCAATCCGTTTCGGATGAATTCAAGCATGTCATTGACTGGCAGTGAGTTTTATTTATTTGTTACATTCAACTTTGATTAGCTCTAATCATACAAAATCTAATCCTATTAATAATACTTATTATATTCATCTACATCTCAACTCTAATTATATGAAACTCTAATTATATGAATAGCTGCATTAATGTGACCTCTGCGCGATAATTTGAAAGTCATAAATAATTCAATAAATTTGTGAAATCTAATTTCTTTATTCTACTTTGTCTACAGAGTGATACCTTATTGCTTTGTGAATCAGAACTTTAAAGTTGGAGATGATCCTTTCGGCGTCAATGGAATGAGTTTAGAAGAGATGTTAACTTTTTAAAGTAAAGTGAGTATATAACTTCAAATACATTTTAATTGTATTATATTCTATTTATAATTAAATAATAATCACTATTATTTAATTATAAACATATCTGTGTCTTTTAATTACATTGTACAATATGTTTATGTAGCTAGTCAAACTATTTACATTATTCACACACACAGAAATGGTTGGCCAACTTTTTTTCTATTAATTAGTAACTATTTCTACGCCTCTGATATTTTGAACAAAATAGAATAATTTTTGCTAGTGTTGAAACCGAAAGTCAATTACAAAGTTTGAAATTTTGACCGCCATCCATTTTTAAGAGCTTTCTTGCTTGAAATAAGTCCTCTTCCAGGATTTATTTCAAGCAACATCTTACAAAATGTTAACTTTTACTTCGAATGTGTATCTAGCACCTAAAAATACATACACTGAACTCCCGATTATCCGTGTGCGGATTATCCGTGCAGTTTGAAAATCACCTGATTATCGGGTTTTTGTGGATTCTCCGTGCATTTAAAAAAAAAAACCTGAAAAATCATTGTAGTATTATCCGTGCATTCTCAAGATAAAAATGTGAAAAATTATAACTGTTGTGATCGATAGATTGGTAAACAAGCATATAGAAAGTGAAATTAATTTCTTGGGGACACTTTTATATTTCAGGAATCGCAGAGAAGCGTACACGCCATTCAAACAATCCCCCTGCCCTCTCAAAGAAGTGATTGAAACCCAAAGTCGAAATCCGCCTTCGACTTTTTTCCATCCATATTAAAGTATAGGGCATTCTTACGCACACAATTGTGAAATAACGAGTGTTCACATTTTTTTTAAATTTGTCGCAATACATAGAATGGAACATCTAGTTTGATCAGTGGAACGCATTTTTGTAAAATATTAATAAATTAAAAAGATATGAATAAAAAACTCAAACAAACTAATTAATTTTTAGTTTTGCATTTCTGCACTAGGTGGCTCCGTAGAGCCGTCGAATGACTCAGCTTGAATTGAAGAAAACGTATATTGTAACAGTGATGAAACTTAATAAAACGCTATATATTTTTACTCAATCAATAGAAGTGTCCAAGAAATGGCGTCTGGGTATACTTAGAAATTTATGGGGGTCGGAGTAAAATCTAATTGTAATAAGAATTACAAGGTAAGATAACGCATAACCGTTGTGTTTCACAATTTAAAAGGGTATGATGAAAATATAGAATGTTCTAAAGGAAGGTGTGAAGGACAGTTTTTATGAACACTAGTTTTAATAATATATAGTAATTTTCAAACTACTACACACGTTGTAGAAATTAGTTGATGCGAGTAATTAGTTGGAATTATACATTGCACTGATAAAATTACTTTCTCGTGTATGAAAATTGTGTAATCTTTTATCTATGGTTGAATTATGTATTGGAAGGGATTTTTAAGAAGGTTAATTATGAATGTTCTATAAATAATTAGCTAAAACGGGGATTTTACTAAATATTTTGTATAAATGCATAGTCTTAAGGATGTATGGGTATGATTATGTTGAAAGGATGTTAAAAGTGCAAGGTACGATAAAAGAAATATTAGTAAATTCACAAGTACTAAATTGTTTTACTGACAATGGGTTGGGTATGTGAAACACAATAGTTCTGTAATCTAACAATATAGGACGTTGTTTAAACTGTTGGAATAGATGTTTGCACTCTTGAAATCTAATTATGAAACTTTAAAGTTTCTTGAATGCGTGTTTCAGCTTGTTTTCACACCATGGGGCTATGCCTGTATATGTCGAATGTCGAAAGCCCAGACTGTCCGACTCTTCCGAAGATATAGAGCAGCAAATTAGGCGGCCGGGAAAAAATTGGGTAGCGGAGACCGACCTCCACGGTCAGCGCACTGCGTATATGGAAAATTTAAAATATTTACATTTGAAGCAGATATTTACATGTTACCAGCGGTATACAAAATGCTGGAGCAGAACAGGAGTAAAGACTGATAATATGAGTATGAGTGTAACAACTGTATAACAATTATCAATAGTCAAATTATATATATATACATAATTTTTTACTTTCCTTATATACATAATGTATAAGGAAAGTATTGTGACGGGGTCGAAAATTCGAATTCGAGTTTTCGACGGGAGAGCACGTTTCAAGCATCCCTGATCACGAATCAAACATTTTTGAAGTGATGTCTGTGTGTGTGTGTGTGTGTGTGTGTGTGTGCGTGTGTGTGTGTGTGTGTGAAAGTATGTATGTGTGTGTGTGTGTGTGTGAAAGTATGTATGTGTGTGTGTGTGTCAGTGAGTCTGTGGAGACGATAGCTGACGAATGAATGGACCGATTCGAACCAAATTTGGTACAAAAATCACAATCCGTAAACACTGGAAGTATATTGTTTTAATACGCAATCGAATGTTCAGAATCCCCCTAAATTTTCGAATGAAATTTTGAAAAAATCGTCAAAAAATCAAAACCGCTAATAAAGTTACGCAAATAGACATTTCTTATGTAATTTTTCATTAGAAAACGATTGGCTTAAATTTTAGAACGCTAACATGAACCATTCTCGAGATATTGTACATTTTTCAAAAAAATTATCAAAAAGTCATATAAAAAAAATTCTTATTGAGAAACATGTTCACTTTTCATATGTAATACCATGCGATAAATTGAGTGACATTATTCTCGTGGATCTAGCTCGTTCCATTCATGAAAAAAGATACTTTGGATAATACTTTTGTATTTGAACGCCAATAGTCATTTATCTGCTGTAAAAATAACTTATTTCTTAGTGCAGAACGCTTGGCGAGATTTTGGCGACGAATTTGACGGAATGTCGCCAACTTGGCGACTTTTTTGAAATGTTGCCAAATTAATGAAAATCTCGCCAAATGGATAAAAATGACGCTAAATCAATGAAAATGGCGACTAATTGTCGAAAATTCAATATCTTGGAAAGAATATTAGTATCTACTATAAGAAAAAACCTATTTTTTTTACTGTAAAAGTAGTAAATTCATTACATTATATAAGGAAAGTCATGTGTTGCCCACATCAGATTTTTTTTCTCATTTTTATTAAATTTTCACCCTAAGTAAATGAGGTGAAAAAGAAGGGCCAAATGTAAACAGTAATGATAAGGGTGACCGAGGTCAAAATATGAAATTACGATTTATTATCCACTAAAAGGACGAAACAGTAAACACAAAAAAACACAAAAACTACAGAAAACACAACAAAACGTACACGGAGAAAACAAACAAAAGGGATACATAAAATCAATGAACGGGATCATCAACAATATTACTTACGTACATGAAAAACCATTGATTTTCTCCTGTACACAAGGATATTCTTATATTAAATTCTTGTATTCTTATATGTTTTATATAGAAATTTTCTACTGTACAAATAGATATTCTTATAAACCACAGATAGATATTCTTATGCACACGAATCTTATGAACAGATAGATATTCTTATAGATAGATATTCTTATTTACACGACACTTATGAACATTTCATAAACATGAAAAACCAGAATGCCAATAGCATACAGGGAAACGACGGGGATAGGACACGTACAACCCAGGAACAGTAAGGAAAATATTGATCACCCTAAAATTAAAAGCAGGGGTCACTCACAAGCTCATCACTTGACACGGTTTGATATATCTCTGGCAATGAGAATACAGTTTTTGAGTTTATTAATTAAAGTTGTGTTCCGGCACACATTGGAAAATCAGGCCGCACGATGAGAGGGAGCATGTTGGATAAGGTAGAACTCTTTAGTAAAGGTGCAGGAGAAAACTTAATGATCTGCGTCTCCGAAGGAGTTACACGGGCAATTAGATGCGGATTTAAATTTAAAATAATGCAGATAATCAAGAAAGAGACCATGGCCGGTGATAAAATAAAGGAGATATTTGTTAAAGATTTGTAATTTAGGGTTGACATGGGGAAGAAAATCTAGAATACACGAGAGGTCATATGTTCGAGGAGATACATAGTCGTTAAGATAAAATTGCCAAGATTTTAAAAGGGCAGATTTACTGAAACCGCTGAGAAAGGAGAATGGAAAAGAAATAGAAAAAGGGGTAACAGAAGAGGTGGCTTCTTTGGCATATTTATCAACGATTTCGTTACCAAAAGTGCCGGCATGGGCAAAATTGTGCACAAGTGCGAAAACCTATGTTAATTCCCGTAGAGAAATTAGCACATGTGTGGGTTTTGAAAAGTAAAAAAATCGCAGTTGCGACAAATATAAGAAAAAAACTTACATTTGCAAAGTTTTCTTACAAAAAATCGCGTTTTTGTTTACAAACGTTAAAAAATGGCACACGTGATAAAACACATGTTAATTCCCATAGAGAAATTAGCACATGTGTGGTTTTTGGAAAGTAAAAAACTCACATTTGCGAAAAATTATAAGAAAAAAATCTTAAATTCACGAAATTTTGCTAGTAAAAATTACATTTTTGCGAAAAAACGCTAAAAAATGGCACACGTGCGAAAACACATGTTAATTCCCATAGAGAAATTAGCACATGTGTGGGTTTTGAAAAGAAAAAACTCACATTTGTGAAAAATTATGAGAAAAAAAACTTGCATTTGTGAAATTGTATTACTAAAAAACATATTTTTATTAAACTTTGAAATATTCTAAATATATTCTCTGAAGTTCCCCGACTACAATAATGCACCACCATGCACTTAGATGTTTAGCGGATTACCTCTAACCGATAAAGAACCCACGACCCTCGTTCGATATTCGTATTCCGGAAATCCGCGAGATTCTCGAGTTTTAACTAGTTGAAAACACATATTTTTGCTAATTTAAGTGGGCTAAAACACGTTTTTGTGAAGTTTTGTATGAGTTGGAAACTTACATTTGTTAAATTCTGAAAGTTGAAAACTTACTTTAGGCGAAATGCATTTAACATTGAGTGACGTGCTTTTAAAATGCTATATTTAATTTTTCCAATCTTAATCAGTTACACGTGTATATACATTTTATGTAAAATAACAAGACTTTATAATTGTCCCTTATATTAATGTAGCTCTATATTATCTTAATGGTTCTTTTTAGATGTTCATTATTGCTTGGCGTTCTAAAATTATGTTATTAGTTTTATAATGAGAAATACTGTGTGTAAGTAGGGGGCGGGATGTTCACCGACGGCAGAGGCATGGAGGCATGAATGTTCAAGTATAACACTTTATCTCATGGCTCATTCATATCCCCTGTGCCTCTACTTCTTCATTCGTGAGTTTGTGCCTCTGCTGGCGGCGAACTCTTCGTATCTCCTACTTGCGTAGGTGCCCCTTCACCACGGGGGAATTAGCAACAAAAAAAAGGGGGGGGGGGGAGCAGTTGATATTGAAACCCAATACTTTTTAATTTTCCATCAAATTCACAATTTTTTGTACTAATGCTAAATCTGTCATACATTTATTAATTTCTGAATCCATCAAGTTATTAATATATATATATATATATATATATATATATATATATATATATATATATATATATATATATATATATATATATATAATATATATATATATATATATATATATATAATATGTCCTACAAATATCATGTAATTATGAAAAATAATCAGAATACATGAATACATGGACATTTTTAAAGCTATAAAAATTCTCGAAAATCTCATTTTGAGATAACACATTTACAGAATATCTTTCGACACAGCTTTTAGTGGATTGCAATTTTCACCTATTCGTAATTTTGGAAGTACATTAAAAATAATCCGCATAATACTCGTAATATTATGTCACAAAATATTTTTGAATAGTTTTGTCAATTTTCGGTCATTAGAATGTTCGTTGTCCCCAGATTTTCTTTCAGGACTTTTTGGCAAGGAGGTCGAATGAAGTTTTAGAGGGAGGGGGGAGGGCAAGTTTTCTATTTGCCCTATATAAATATATCTAAATGATTTGTCAAATAAATTAAAACTAGGTTAACATAAAATGTCTCCGGGGGGGGGGGCGAAACTCGTCTCAAGGGGATATTCGAACACCCCAAGGTATGCCTGACAGAAACACCGATTATCCCTTTAAGTAAGCCTACTGTGTATTTGTAATTTGCCAGGTACTTATTTGAATAACTTTGAACGATCAATGGGACGTATTTTATGGAATTGGTCAGAAGCATTTTATAATAAAATCAGAGAAAATTTAAGAACAAGCAAGTTTATTTTTCAGCAACATTTTATTGTTACTAGTACAATCTTTACACAAATGGCAACTAGAAAACATCTTAAATACATTAAAGCTTTTATTCAATTTTACATAAATACATGATCATAAAACTTGGCGATAGAGGACAAAAGGATATTTTACATAGTAAGGCAAATTGCTCTATAATTGCATAGATGTTGCATAGATGCTTTGTTGGTTAATAGATTTCAATTGGATGGATAGAATTTGTATTACCTTCAATACACAAATATAGATACAGGTTTTTTTTATATAAATGAGCAGATGGAATTTAGTTTTTACAGGATGGGTCAATATTTGAAGTAATTTCAAAAGTGATGATTAGGTAATAATGTGTACAAATTTATGTGTAATAAAATATTTTATAGTGTAAAACTTTCTTTGATATTCTATTATATTTATATAATTTGAACTTATTATATATTGTTGGAAGTAAAACTGAAACTTATTTTAAAAATCGTCTGACGTTTAAAAAACTATTTTTAATCGTCTGTTCATCAAAACATTATTTGCTATAAAGCAAAATATCAAAATTTCAGTTCATTAATATCATCAAAGCATTTAAAATAGTTCTATTGTGTATAAACCTGGCAACTAAATATGTTAAAGAAATAAATATTGAAAGCTTCAGAGTAGAAATAAAAGTGATGTTATATGATATTATAAAAGATGCATACTGCTAATTTCAGTGAAACCGCTTCCATTGTTAACAAACATCGTGCTAGTAAAAGTAATTTATTTAGAATTAAGTTTTATGATTTATTTATAATTCAAATAGATTTCATGGTAAGTCAGATTCGAATGTGTTTAAGAATGTATATTAATCAGTCGATTATTTAGATTACTTCATTACACATTTCTACACATACAATATCAGAATCATCAAACACATTACTCAGGTTTTTGATGTGTTAAAACTTTTTATATTAGATTGAATTATTAATTTTTAAAGAGTTTCAATTACTAGAAATTTAATCAAGTTAAATACCAGAAGAGAATTTGCTATCGACGATAGTTGTCATTTGGTTAAAAATTGACTGAAATGTAAGGTAAGTGAAACGAAAAATATAAATGGAGCAAATGTTTATACGTTATATCTGATTAATGCAGGAAATAGTGCAAACATAAATTATGAACCAGTATATTTTAAAATAATCAAAGGAAACCTCTTTGAATCAAGAGGATTCTATGAATTTGCGGGTATAGCGTTTTGTTATTTTTTCGAGAATCAAAGACGTTTGAATATATGTGCTTTTAATTTTATTAAATATATAATTTATGCAAATACATTATCAAAAGTTTATTTTCATAGCGAATATGCATAGCTTTTATTACTAATAAATCAGTAATATTAAATCTGACACAGATTCATATTGAATATATTTAAGGTAGAACATTATACACATATGTTGTCAGTGATAGATATTTATGAAAATGACTTCTTAAACCGCTATACAAGGTAGGGAAAATAAAAATATCTAAATTTTTTCAATCGAGAACGAGAGCTAAATCCTATTTTATAACAAAGTAAATAGTACATTGAAAAACTGTACATCTTTTGCAGAATATTAAAGTACTACATAAAGATAAATTAATTCATATGAAAATATTCTTGTAAGCAAAAAAAAAAAAAAAAAATTCCTCTTTTACTAATTATATTTAATGCTTATTTCTTCTGGTTATTCCTCTAAGTTAAATCGGTTCTAATTAATTTTATACATTGAATCAGTTGTATGTAATTGCATGTGTTGAATCGGGTATAGTGAGTTTGGTGCGTTAAATCACTTCTGTTAAATTTGCATCCATTTTGCTGGATTGTACATTAATCAACATATTAATCGAATAGTATTATTTTATTAAATGTATATTAATTGTTCTTTTATACTCAATTAGTTTTTCTTTATGCCAAATAAGTTTTGTTGATTTTTCTGCAAAGTCAGTTTTATTGAATTTTAAAAGTTAAACCAGTTCTTCTGAACTTTGTTATTATAAACGAACCAGCACCAAAAACCTGTTCTCTGAAATTTTATGTTAAATCAGTTTTGTTTAATATTATGCGCTGAATGAATTCTGAAAGTATGAGTAACATCAAATAAATCTAAACTATTTTTATATTTCCTGTTCAATATCTTAAACTTCTAATAATTTACTTAAGTGTTTTAGATATTCAATTAAGTGTTCTATGTTGTGAAGTGTCTTTCATTTTTTAACTGTGAGTTTTCTAATTGTAATTCATTTCTCCTCCAGTGCCTAACTTTCCTGTCACACGTACTTCGTCTGCTGTGTTATGTTTTTACAGTGAATTATAAGTGGTGCAACTAGTGTCGGGCTACAACCTAAATTGATATATTTTTCAAATTGATACAATATTAAATAAAATTTATTTTGAAGTACAATTGTATCTATTTTTTAATCAACAGAGTCCGTTAAAGTAATATATTCTACAGTGTAGTAGGAATCAAACAGAATACTTTTTGATCACATGAATCCGTAGAACTAATCAAAGTTATTTAGCAGCATTGAAATCATTTGTATGCATTACAAGAATATAAATCATTAATATGATCATCAATGCATTAATTATCCTATAAGTATATCATTAATATAATTATTAATGAGCAAATCATTTTGCAAGAATTTGATTCAATAATATAACCAATATGGTATGAATCATTATGTAAGAATATGAAGCATCAATCATTAATAAGCAAATCATTTTGTAAGAATGTGAATCATCAATGATGCACGAGTAATTCATGAAGTCAATGATGCATCAATAATGCATGAATCATTATATAAGAATATGAATCATTAATATAATTATTAATGAGCGAATGATTTTGTAATAATATGCATAATTAATGTAAGCAGTAATATATGAATCATTATATAATATAAATCATTAATATAATCATAAATCAGCAAATAATTTTGCAAAAATATGAATCATTCTGTAAGAACATAAATTAATAATAATAATTATTGAGCAAAACATCACACCCTGTCAAAAAATGCCATCTAGACGATGTGTTGTATGTTATGCTTCCAATAAAACTGGCAAGAAGCTTATGAAAGAAACCAGGACATGGTGTCCAGACTGCAAAGTTGCTCGTTGTTATATTCCATGTTTTAAAATTTATCACACCAAAAGGAACTATTATAAATTGGAATTGTATGTTCTTTTATTTACTTATCTGTTATAATACCCTCACAGCAAAGATCGTCACATGTCTGACAGTGACGTTGTAGTCACCTGACACCTGAGTCACAGTGTGACATCATATTTGTGACTTCTATGCAACGTTACGTATTAGTAACTTTGTAACATCATTGTGACTATATTCTGTGACGTGTCCACTATTTAATTAACACTTAACAATGTGACGACATTACAACGGTAATTACAATGTGACGTCACAAACAAGTTAATATGCGACATCACAAACGACCATGAAAAAGACCAAAATGACTTCTCTGTGACCTCAATATGACATTGCCGAGACGTACTGCGACGTCGTGTGAAGTCCCAAAGTCACAAGGCGACGTAAATCTTACGTCACTGTGAAAAAAAATGCTGTTAGGGTACATGTTTATTTACTTATCTGTTATTATAGATGTTTATTTACTCAATACATAAAACACCTTCTCATTCAACGCGAAATCAATGGGGAAAAGGGTATGGGAGAAAAAAAAACTCCAGATTGCAGTGCGCGCGAAGGGAAATAAATGACACCCTTAGAGGGTTAACGTTTGCTATGTATGTATATAATATTCGTTGGGGCTTAGCCTCTTGTTTGCTGACGCTCAACAATCCACGGTACACGTTTCTCTAACTCTTTTACCCAGCTATTTTCCATGGCCAGCAGTTATTCGCTGATGCGCACTAATCACTCGAACTTGCTTTTACAACCCAAACAACGAATAGTTTCCGGATTTTCTCCCCTAGTGTAGCATACAAATGCTGCAGAATGACGTTAAATAAAGTTTTAATATAACAAAATAAGCGTGTCCATTAGATTGAAATTACAAAATGGTGGACTCTGAAAAATTCAACAAATCCTCGCACAGATTGTTCGTAGTATAACCTGCACACGTCTCTACATCGCTGGGCAACATCTAAACGCCTTTTTTCGGACATATCGAATGGAATGGCTATTTCGGATATTCACCCTAACATCCGTAGTAGAAGTAATGGCGCACATAGGGAAACACCTGATTTTACTAAGACGCTGATTTAACGTATTTGGTGACGATCAAATTGCTATTATGCACGTGTCTCTATATTTGTTTATTGTACTTGAAGTATACATCAAGTTTCATCCAATAAATTCCATTCGTTCGCTCGTGACCTGAGACTTTGTATATCGTGCTTATTTTCTAAAGGGGATTATTGATTTTGCAAAATGTACATTTCTATCATGGAAAAGTCAGCATTCAAGCAAATTAAATTATTTTCCATTTCGAGTCGTCTACTATATTTCCGCCATTATTGATTATCCGTTAAATTTTACTTTCTAAAAATTAACTTGAAGTGTAGGTAAATTCCTTTTATTTTCATGTCACTAAGATATTAAGTAAATAATTACACTAAGCAAAGTATGAAACTATAAGCCCTTTAACCACCACCACTGAATAGTGAAATAGGACAAATCTGAAGAATTTATTCATTGTAACCATATTTTAAGCTTAAAAATTTAAAATGGAAAAATATCTCATTAAAAAACTGATATGACTTAATTATGGCTAAAAATTACACTAGGTTTGATAAAGAAATGCTTGTTTTGAATGAGTCAATGTTAATTTATTTATGATAAAATTATGTACATATGACCAGTTTGAAATAGACCTTTCAATTTGGACAGTTTCATAACTAAGATACTTATCTCTGGATGTTATTTTGATCTCATTCCCAAAAGGTTGATGAATTACTTTTTCATTAAAGACACATACTGATTACCCCCAGAAGGAAAACAAGTTGAATATTAAAAAGTAAACAAACTTTTTTAGAAATTATATTACATCATTGTAGTGATATATTATTATGTTTTCCATTATTCTTATATATTATATTGAAATTTCATATATTTTGATTTATTTGGTCCTCATATATTTGGCCTCATATATTGAAACGAAAGCATTATTTTTTTTTTGCATATGGGGACTCTTTCCTTCAATGCTTACTTCTTCTTACATTTTCAAATGATTCCAATTGGTGTTAAAATTCTGCAACATGTTACAAAACCTTTATGCATAAACAAATAAATCAGGATCGAATGAGAAAAATGTATCCAGTACATTTATAGTATATGGCCTACTACACGTTATTTGATTTGTATTTTTACGTCGAATATTATGCGAGATCTTGTAGAGATGAAAATAGGTTTTTAACACACATGATTTATTTCCTCATTAAAAAGTGGAATACGGCATCAAACATGCACAGTAGTATATGTAACACATATAAATTAAACAACATATTACAATGAAAACAAACAAAAAGCTAAACAAATTGCCTATTTATTCTTAAAAATAGACATTCTAAATAGTATAATACATAGCCAGCTTATTAAAAATCAAGTCAGTCTGAAAAACGTACCATCTACATCTGAAAAATGGAATGAAATTTAAATCAATTTAATAACTTGAGTGAAATCAAATAATTTTTCACGGTAAGAATTACCTCTCACAACACAAAAGATATATTGGTAAAAGACATAATATTTGCCAGCGGTACTTATATTTCCTATATTCATCAAATTATTCAATAGGGTTAGTTCGGCGTGACACTACCTGATTAGGCCGTTATCAAAACACAAAATTATAAGTGTTATATATTCAAATTGGGCTATTTTGGCCCAAAAATGTTGCAAAATTGTGAAAATTTCGATAATTAGAAATGGTAACACCAGCATTGATTGCATTTGCTGTCTTAATTTTGCGCTAGCTCAAATGGAGTGCAAAAACTCAATATATGTCGGAATTCTATAATTTTACTTATTCAACATTATGTTACGAACATGTAAAATGCATCCATCGGAAGCTTTTCTGAGAAGCAGAAGGGTGAAACACCTTTATAAGCAGCCATTCCTATTACGCCAATGTAGGGTTGCCATATTTGAACAATCTGTAATGGTTGCCAGATTTAGCTTGAAATAAAGAATATTCTAGGAAATACGTATCTCTCCTGAAATTTTCTACGGAGAGAATATAAAAGGAAACATCGCTCAATTGGTGAGTAGTTGATGTGATATAAGCTACAATGAATAGTAAAGTACATAAGTGTTTTGAAAATAGTATCGGATATTTTGTAAAAATAGCAATGCATATATTTGCTTTTTGTCTATTTCTGATAGTTGATTGAGGATCTTGTGTGATAGTTACCGAGCTATTTTCTGTATATTGTTCCAGTTTACGCTGTACTCGTGAATAAACGTGTTAATTATCCAGAAATGTGATATCATTTTTGTATTCTGAGAGAACACCCACGACTCCAGAGGTTACTTAGTAACAATATTTAAAGCAAATGTGTTCATAAGAGAGGAAACTATGGCATTCTGCATTTATAGCAACAGAAATATTTCGCAACAATTATTTTAAAAGTCCAGTACATATTTTAAAACACAAAATAGATTTCAGAAGCAAAAAATAATTTAAGAATGATTTTCACCTAAAATGGGCGTTTGCTTATAAAGAATTGATGCCACTCCAGTTATACTATCAGCCTTGGTCGTTATTGCTGTTGGGGAAACCTGGGGTATTGGGAAAGTCCAATTGATCATGTATGTACCGTTATTTTATTAATTCTACTTTGGATATTTAGATTACACAGATTCTTGCAAATGTAATATATACAACTGCATTAAAAAAAAAACAGAAAAATATTTTTTTTTCTGAAATTTAAAATACAACATGATATAAAAGCATTTTTATACAAAATAATTTTTTTCTTAAAAGTTCATTAGCGGGCCGCACAATATCAGGCACCGGAACGTTGGTTGATGACCACTGAATAGATAGATCTATTTAGGACTTTACTAGGAACTATATATATATATATATATATATATATATATATATATATATATATATATATATATATATATATATATATATATATATATATATATATATATATATATATATATATATATATATGTATATATATATATATATATATATATATATATATATATATATATATATATATATGTATATATATATATATATATATATATGTATATATATATATATATATATATATGTATATATATATATATATATATATATATATATATATATATATATATATATATATGTATATATATATATATATATATATATATATATGTATATATATATATATATATATATATATATATATGTATATATATATATATATATATATATATATATATATATGTATATAATATCATTATATATGTAAATAATATCATTAATAATTTCAAATATACCACGTAATAATTTTACATATGCGTTATTTATCTTTGATTGGATAATTCATTTTTGAGAATTCACCCATTCTTATCACCTAACTTACCACTTGGCCTGAGTCTAATACTGTTTACTATTTTCGAATGACTATTTTCCAATTGTCCTGAGTTCTATACTGATTACTATTTTTGAAAGTCTCCATGCATATTATGTATCGTTCAAATGTATTCATTCCGGGACCCACTAGCATTGACGAAGTGAGGTGAAATGCTCTGTCACTTTTTTATCTTACACGTGGTGCAGTATTTGTGGGTTCATCTTTCTGTTCGAGGAGGTATTATTTTTAAGATTTGTAATTCAATTGATTTATTTTTCTCTTTCCACTAGCCAGTAGACAGTTCCAATGGTGTCTATAGTTAAATACTATCGCCATTGTCAGAAACTGGCTATTCTATCGGTTTTAATTCGAATTGTATGGCTGTCCTAATGAGAATGCAATTTCGAACTAACCGCCGTTTTTTGTGTAGTTTCAATTGTTCTCTATATCTTAATCTCTTATCTTGAGCTAATTTTTATTGCCTATTCTCATTTTTGCCGTGTTTTATTTTTATTTTTATTTATATTTATATACTTTTAATTGTGATTTTTGTATCCTCATATTCTTCTCATCCCCCTTTCCAATGTAGTGATGTGTTACCTTCTATCATTATCCTTAGTCTTGGTCCATAGTTGCTCATTTGTAACAGATATGCTAGAGATGGGTTTTTTTGTACATACAGTAGTTTATGCATAATTTTCGATTAAAATCTTTCAATTTATATATATATATATATATATCACAGAATTATATTCTTTCTAGATGATGTGATTTCCGCATCAGATTTTTGTTTTCTCATGTGTTTGATATTTTTAGTAAACATAACAAGAGTAAATCGATTTCTCAAAAGTTTTTAATGATATTTTCTTATTTCCCGTTGTTAAAAAATGAAATCATTCTTTCACTTCATCTTTCTTTACGTTAGGTATACTTTCCTAAACGTTATGTTCTGAAATTCTCTCATGTATCCCTCGTACCATCACTCATCTTACGTCGAAATTGCGTGGAAACATAAGTCATCGTCGTTGACTGTAAATTTCTAGGAAAATACACATTTTTAAGGACATAGTTTGATTTCCTACACCATTTTACTTTCCCTACGTGCATAGTATAATGTGTAGGGGAAGTATGGTGACGGAGTCGGAAATTCGAATTCAAGATTTTGACGGAAAAGTGCGTTTCAAGCATCCCTAAACTCGAATCAAAAGTTTTGTACAGGATTTCTGTGTGTGCATGTATGTTAGTGTGTGTATCCGTGAGTATGTGTATATATTATATCTCACGAACGAATGGAGTGTTTCGAAAATAATCTGGTGCAACTGAATGATTGAAAAGAGGAACCCGGTTAATTTTAAAAGCAATCGAATATTCGTATGACCCAAAAAAGCATATTCAATAAACTATAAATAAAATTGAAAATCTGTCAGTATATGCTTGTGTTTATCTCATTATTACAGGAGAACGGCGAAGTCAAATTTCCGGAAATTTTGTGGGTAAATTTTGGAATTTAGTTTTTATAAAAAATTTTATTAAAAAAGAACTTCCCATGAAAATAGCATTATACAGAAGATATTTTTCCGCAAATGTATTAAAAGGCGAATACATCATGTAGCTTAGCAACGGAATTGAATGCAATGTGTTTACACACCCCTGACGATTTTTCTTAAATATTATCGGATTTAAACAATAAAGAAATGTATATGAGATACATTTGATCGGAATTGCATTTTTGACTGGAATATATCAATTACAACAACCGGATTTAAGGATTATAGGTATTATTGACAAGTTTCAATTTTTTCTTCATCTATTTCATTTTAGCAAAGATTTTTTAAACTCATATATTGTGTTTAACTAATTCTCGAAACACAATGGAAGATTGTACGGTTATATCATTCTAATACCATTTTAGTGCTTTTATTTGGCATTTATTAATCAAATTTCATTTTTTTTTTGTAAATATGTTTGCAAACGGGACCAGGATGTTTCTTTTTTCAGATCTGCTGTGAAGATAATATTGCATAGATTTTTATACTTCGTTTTAGGAGAGTTAAACTAAATCTTTTAATAGAATGTTTTGAATAACAATGTTATTTGCAATACTATAGGAATGTGCCCAAAATTGTGAATTTTAAGTTTATTTCTATAATATATTCCGTTATAAAAACGAATATGCTGCTAATGATTAATAAATAATCATTTCAAACGAACTTTTTTATTATTAGAAAACAATTGTTATGAACTTTATAATGTTAGCATAAGCCACTCTTAAGCATAGCTCTATTGCAAGATTTACCAATAAATTTTTGAAAATAAATTATTACAAAATCAAGAACTACAATACTGTTAAATAACATTTTAATACATACTTTTTTACTAGAAAACTAATAACACAAACTTTAGAATCATGGACGTACATACAGCTTTTCCCAGGGGTGGGATAAACTAAAGCATAAAACGAAAGGCCTCGAATAGTTTCATGCCCGCCTTTGTAACCTTGAAGTATTTTGTAACCTTGAAGCCTTGTAACCTTGAAGCCATTGCAACCTTGGAACCTTGGAATCTTGAAGCCTTTGTAACCTTGAAGCCATGTAACATTCAGAAGAGTGCAAGAGCCCTCTCGCCCCTTCATAAGTGACCCCATGTTTAAAGCGCTAACATGAACCGTTGTCAAAATGTTGCACGTTTTTCAAACATATTTAGCAAAAACATTATAGAAAATAAAAAAAAAATCTGATGAGGGCAACACATGACTTTCTTTATATAATGCAATAAATGTACTATTTTTACAGTTAAAAAAAATGTTACTCTTATAGTAGATATTTATATTCTTTCCAAGATATTGAATTTTCTTCATTTTCATTGATTTATCGTCATTTTTATCAATTTGGCGAGATTTTTGTAATTTGGCAACAATTAAAAATGTCGCCAAGTTGGCGATATTCCGCCAAATTCGTCGCCAAAATCTCGCCAAGCGTTATGGGAGAAATAAGTTATCCTTACAGCAGATAAGTGACTATTGGCGTTCAAATACAAAAGTATTATTCAAAGTATCTTTTTTCATGAATGGAACGAGCTAGATCCACGAAATGATGTCACCAAATTTATCACATGGTATTACATATGAAAAGTAAACATGTTTCTCAATAGGAATTTTTTTTTTATTTTATATTACTTTTTGATAATTTTTTTGAAAAATGAGCAATATCTCGAGAACGGTTCATGTTAGCGTTCTAAAATTTATGTCAATCGTTTTCTAGTGAAAAATTACATAAGAAATGTCTATTTGCGTAACTTTATTAGTGGTTTTGATTTTTTGACGATTTCTTTAAAATTTCACTCGAAAATTTAGGGAGGTTTTGAACATTCGATTGCGTATAAAAACAATAGACTTCCATTGTTTACGGATTGTGATTTTTGTACCAAATTTCGTTCAAATCGGTCCATTCGTTCGTCAGTTATCGTCTCCACAGTCTCACTGACACACACACACACACACACACACACACACACACATACATACTTTCACACATACACACATACTTTCACACACACACACACACAGACATCACTTCAAAAATGTTTGATTCGTGATCAGGAATGCTTGAAACGTGCTCTCCGTCGAAAACTCGAATTCGAATTTTCGACCCCGTTACAATACTTTCCTTATACATTATGTATATAAGGAAAGTAAAAATATGTAGTATCATCAACAATGTGAACCTAACATATGTAAAATATCTTTTAACATCATCCTCGTGGATTTAGTTTGATGTCTCACTGGTGAAGATACTTATTCCAATAGTCATGGAGGTAAAAGTAAGGAGTTAAAAACTTCATATTAAGAAAACGTCAGTATATTTTGAGACAATTCAGTTGGCGCTGTGATAAGTAGTTCTGCATTGTATGTATTTGTATGATGAAAGGCCTAAAACATTTGATTAAACTGTCCATTTTGTAAAAATAAAGTTTTCAAGGGCACGACATTTCAATTTATGTCGTGTTAATTCGATGCCAAACACATTGAGCTGTGGACCTTCAGCATTATATTTTCGCTGAAGAATATAATGCACTGTTCACACGAAATCTCGACTTATTCATATACTAGCATATACCACGAGCCATATATGTATATACTAACCATTACTATCCATATACTAGCAATTTCCATCTACGCTTGGCTCAGGAAAAATAGTTAGCAGTCAATAAATGTTTAACCGACATACTTCATAAATGTGTTGAATATCAAAAGCTGTTTTAAATTGAAGCATATAGATAGCGCACATTTTATATTTTTATTAACAGCAAAATTGCTCTATGTAAGACAATAGTTCTTTGACTTTTAGATATTTTAATCTACAAACCAATTGTAATTATAACATCAGAAAAGTAGAATTTAAAAAATAGCCAACAGGCGATTTCAGTATTAAAGTATAACTCTGTTACTAAGAATATGCATCACAATAAAAAGTCTGATGTGGGCCACATACGACATTCCTTATATAATACAATTAATTTACTACTTTTACAGTAAAAAATAATGAATAAGATCCACGATACTGTGTTTTTTTCGTTGAATTGTACATTTGGTAATTTTCTGGACGACAACATGTAAAACTATTTCAAAGTACCCATTTAACTTACATTTCGCGCAACTCTAAATGAACAAATATCAATATTGATAGCATCCACAATAAGCGATATTGTCAATATGTTAAAATATTTTAATAATTAAATAAACAATTAGGAGTCATTTTCATTAATCTAGCCTCATTTTTGCAATTTTAACGATATTTTTGTCAATCTGGGACGAAATATTGTCGATAATTTGCTAAATTATTCGCCAAGTTGTCGATAATTTACAAAATCATTCGCCAAGTTCGCCAAATGCATCACCAAATGTTACAGACACACGGTGAGAAGAGCTTTGGTTACCTACTAAAAGGTAAGTCAGTCATATGACGGAAATCAAAATTTGCGAAGCTTTACTTCCCATTTGGCGCCACTTTTATCGATTTGGTGACATTTTTGTCACTTTGACAGAGTTTTAAATAATCGCCAAGTTAGCGGTGTCTCGCTAAATTTATCGCCAAGTGTTACGGACGGTAGGACGAAAAAATGAGTTATTCTTACAGTCTACTCTTATGTTATTTCCAAGATATTAAACTTTCTTCAATTAGTCATCATTTTCAATAATTTAGCGTCATTTTTATCAATACAGCGACATTTTTGTTAATTTGTCAACAAATAAAAATCGCCAAGTTGGCGACATTTCGCCAAAATTTCGTCAAGCGCTGTGCACGAAGAAATAAGTTGTTTTTATAGCAGATAAATGGATAAATGACTATTGACGTCCAAATAAAAAGTATTACCCAAAGTGTCTTTTCTCATGAATGGAACGAGCTAGATTCAAGAGAATGATGTCACCAAATTTAATGCATGATATTAAATATGAAAAGTGAACATATTTCATAATAGTTAATATACTATTTTACTTCATGTGAATCTTTGATAAATTTACATATTTGAAAAATGTGCAATTTCTCAAGAACGGTTCATGCTAGCGTTCTACCACCAGCCTCTCGGAAGGACTTACGGACCCACATGTTTAACGTGATCGTACTCCACACGAACACGGCGGCAGTTGTAGCAGCGTGCAAATCCAGCGCGCAAACCACCGGGCTACCGCGCCTGAAATGTGCCATCAGCACGCGGTGTTTCCAGGTGGTCACCCACCCAAATACTAACCGCGCCCGATGCTGCTTGACTTCGGTGATCTAACGAGAACCGGTGTTTTCAGCACGGTAGGGCCATTGGCCCTTGTGTGTATGTTGTTGTTGAGACCCAGACCGTCCGACCTACCAGAAAGGTGTAAAGTAACTGTTTGGACGGCCGGGCCTTGTGTGTATGTGAAGTATTTGACAATTTATGCATTGCCTTCCCTATACTCTTTTTGTTCCGCCCTGGTGCCGATTAATCATCATTAGACAATACTCTACAATTTGCCGATGTGGTGGCCGAGCGGTCAAAGAGGCAGGCGTTTCCTCGTGATGGCTCGGCTGCCAAATTGCGGGTTCGAGTCCCGCCTGCGAGCATGGATGTTGTAATATCTTATTTGGGGCAGAAGTCAGACTTCTACCTTCGGGTGCCCCGGGTCTTTAGACTAAACAGAAGCAGTGCACTCATTCTTCCTTAATTGTAATGTTAGGGACACGACAACAACAACAACAACACTCTACAATTTAAAAATGATTTAAAGATCAAGCACAAAACTTTGATAGAAGGTCTTTATTACACTTCCTATAAGACGTATAAAAATGATAAGGGCCAGAGCGCTTTCGAGCGTAAATACAGCAAGAGCGTAATTGTAATACATCAGTGGCTACATGGTGGCTACATTTCGAGCGTAAATACATCAGTGGCTACATGGAAATTAAAATGATCGTTCATATATAGACCAGAAAAGATGAAAATTTGCATAAATACAATTAGTAAATGAATTTTCGATTATCAAAGGAAAATTACACAAAAAAAACATAAAATATTTTTTTTACGCTCGAAAACGCTCTGGCCTTTATCATTTTTGTATATCTTATAAGAAGTGCAATAAAGACCTTCTATCAAAGTTGTGTGCTTGATGTTTTTGCTATTGAAATCAGACGTGATACTAACTTATTTAAAAATGACTGTTTCGTCTATGTCGTTTTCTTGCCGAGTTCGTTTATCCTAACTTTTAAATTATCCTCTAGGAACATTGCCATCTCTTTTATTCGATGGGGCATAGCCACTTTACTGCAGATAGACATAACGTGCAGACGCATGTACTATTCCTTACAAAGTTATTGGGGTGTTTAAGGAATTTCCTAGGATCCCTCTGTGAAAGAGTTATGTTAATAATACTTCCTAAAGTTATAAAGCTGCATAAATTAATTATAAACCCAGTGTGATGAAACGAGGTGTTTTATACCAAATAAAATACAAAACAAGATGAATATTAAACAAAAGTAATTTCACGCTTTTTGAGTTCTTTCCACGCAGTGTTATTAACATTAAGCGACGCAAAGAAGCTTAGTTCATTTTGTAAGTTAATTAAAACAACATGTTACTTGGAATTTTCTATTGTTCGTATATGTTCATCAGCATCCGTTCTTATTATATCTCAGAAAATTTTCCGATAAATTTCGTATTTTCATATTTTAAATGAACCGAAAGAACATGGAACGTGTATGGATTATGTTTGGAAGCAGATATTGAGAAACGCATCATCTGTGCAAGCGTATATCAGAATTCTGATATCAGAATAGCTCAGTTCAGTCTGAACTTTGCCGTGAGCTATTTCATTATGCAAAATGAAAATAAAATAAACGCTTTGATAAGTATAAGTTTAATATGATATTTTTGTACTATGCATAATATTTTTCTCAAACTTGTTTCTGTTTTCATATAAATAAGCTCATTTCCGTCTAAACAAATATAAACTAAAAGTGTTTGAACACATTATTTCAAAATTTTACTTTCTCGAGACTAATATATCATACATTTAAAAAAAAGGAGAAAAAAACCTTTGAGGGAACACGCTACAAGTTCAGCGACCAACTACTATATTTCCATTTAGAAAAGCTGCACAAATTAGAGTGCTATGGACCAGATTGTGAAGAAAGTCTGTGGCGCTGGTCACAGGTATTAAATTGTACGATACCAAATTTTTGATAAAAATATGTAATAATTGTTACAATTTTGTGTAATAGGTTCTGAGATATATATACATTTTTCATAACGCTCCGATTTTGACCAGAGGTACGCCGACCATATGTTGTTCACATAAAAAAATCTGATGTGAGCAGCAGATAACTTTACCTAAGAACTCAAGTTCATTTTCTTTTTCTTTCTTTTATAATTCATTAAATTGGGTTTAATATCATAAAATAACAAGGATAGTTATTAGAAATTACATTATGTTTGCAGTTTTATTTCAATTTTCGTTTTCGTTGGGTTACTGGACGTATTTTTAAAGGCGATGTGGCAAAAGTACGAAAAAATTAAAATATCTCGAGAAAGGTTAACCCTAAAAGCATAGGACTGGTCTTATTCTTTTCGCCGTCAAAAATTACATATAAAAAAAGCGTTTAATGGATACATTTGAGCACACGCAGTCTTTTATTTTAGGTTTTAGCAATTTTTGCCGGCCATTTTTCAAAAAATGACAAGCATTTTCTTTCCGACAAAATCTAATCAGCAAAACGATATCACACAAGTGACTTATCCGTCAAATTTTGTGAAATTTATTCAATAAGCTCTTTAGATAGAGTGCGCATATGCATTGCACAGACACACACACAAACATACAGCCGCACGAATAGCAAAAGTGGCGAAAGCAGGAAAAGGTTGTTGCCAACCGCGAGTAAAGCAAAATGAGGTAAACAATCCCAGGGAGAAAAAAACAAAAGGTGAAACACAATGAGTGTACAGTAAAATACCTAAATGAAAAGTTAACGTTCAAGACATGGTTCAAATCACTTGTACAGCTGATTATAAAAGTCCAAACAATTAAAAATGGCCAGGCCACTAAATTGGATGAAAAATACTATATAAAGAATAAGGGTAAGAGCGAAATTGAAAATTAAACAGGATATTTGCAAAGTTAAGAGATAATTGAGAGAGTATGATTGAGGATTTTGATTCATTATTATTGAGGGAATTTCATTGAGGATTTTGATTGATGATTATTGAGGAAGTTTGATTGAGGATTTTGATTCAGGATTATTGAGGGAGTTTGATTGAGGATTTTGATTGAGAATTATTGAGGGAGTTTGATTGAGGATTTTTATTGATGATTTTTGTGGGAGTTCGATTGAGAAACAATAGAGAAACTATCAAGAAAATCCAATTCAAAAATTGAAATAGGAATCAAAATGATATCAGCTTCAGAAAGATTTAAAAAATGATTACAGTTCGAAGAATGTTCAGCAATTGCAAGTGTTCATATAAACTATTTTGCTATCTTAATACCAATAGTGTTTATTTTTTATAACGGCCAGCACTTGATACACCATAATTTGCCTATACATCGGCCAGAATCCGTAACATAACGTTTCCTCAGCGCTCTAGTGGAGGCGGAACACACAGGCCCCAACAGCATAACATCCATGCCCGCAGATGGGACTAGAACACCCAACTCGATAGCCGACCGAGCACGAGGAAATGCTTAACTTGACAGCTGAATCACTGTATCGGCTCCATAGCGTTATTTAAATTATCAGTTATTCTCTTATACTGCATAGTTCCATCTTTGTTTCGGAAATTATTATTAATTTATTTTACATAACAGCATTTAGTTCCATATATGAACAACTATAGAAAATATTGTTTTCCATAATAATAGTTGCGAAATGTAACGTAAGGTTGGAATTTTACTTTATGAATCAGATATATACTTATAAGATAAAGATAAATGTAATCGTTTACAGGAAAAAAATGTCTAATTGCCGGAAATTAAATTTTACTACTGAGAAAACGCGGTTTATGGCCATTATGCCTACCACTGTACCCTTTGCAGATTTCAGTAGATTCATGTAGCTGCATACTTCTCAATTACGCATTATGCTTCGAGTGTTGCTAATTCTGAGATATTGAATTCATTCTCTCAGTCGAGGTTGAAAAACTGTGTTCATAAATGAAAAACTGTGATTTAAATAATAAAAAATATCAGCGGTGGCTCCAGACCGGTGGAGCTGAAATAGTTTCGCATGAATAAAATTCTGTAAAAAGAAAAAAAAACTTCAAAAGAACTCGATTCAAAATCTGATTGTGTATAATTTAAAGGCATTCAAAGAGATACCAATTCTTGATTATTGTCCAAAACTAGCTATTTTAGTTTTTCAGATATAAGCATAACAAACTAGAAAAACGTAAAATTATTAATCTTCGACTTGACAAAACGATTATTCAAAAACTATAAGATAATTTTTTGAATAAAAATTGCAGAATTTAATAATAAATTTTTTAGTACACATTTTTGTGATTTACTATTTATATCTATTTTTTGAGTTTATTGTATATTTCAAGTGGTAGTTGGAAAAATGAAAAAAGCACTCGAAGAGATAAATTTTATTCAAAAAAAAAAATCAAAATATTAAAGTATTGAAATTATTTTTATATATTCATAAGCTGGACACTATTTAGAATAAAACAAAAACAAATGTTTATATTTTTATCTATTACGATGGCATGTAATCCAGTATATATTTCTATGGTATGTAAATCCAATATGTTCACATTTTTCGTTTCCAGACCGACGAACAGACAGTCAGACTTACATTACTTCAAAAGTAGTCAAAACAAGTTCAGGAGGTCCTAAAACACATACTGACATAAAAATCTTGAAATTGAAAATTTTCGTGGAAACAATACATTATCAATACTACGTATGAGAAAGTAAAAATTGTAAATAAAAAACAAAACCATAGTGTAAATCAAGGTTTAAACCAATAAAATTTAAACCAACCTATTTTAATGTCCTAACTGATTTATTATTTACAATTTGTAAGATCAGTTGTAATTTCCGCAAACACATGTGATTTTTTTTTATAAAATTAGCCGGAACAGCTGTAACACTTTAAACTCAATTTTGAAATTTCTGACAATTTGATAGTTTTTTACTAAACTGTCGTTTTACGAATATTTTTGGAGAACATTCATAATACCACATTGTCGTTAATATTCATATACTTAAAAATATATTAATTAAAGTGGTATTTATTTCGAAAATGCCATAATTAGTAAAGTGGTATTTATCAGGATGGAATGAAAATATGATAATGTAAGTGGTATATTGTTTTTAGAATTTATTAAGCTTAAAAATAATATTAAAATTGGAAAATATATTATTTTAAAATTTAATATGTATTCTCTCATCTTAGCGGAAGAAATATCTCCGAAACTAAAAATGTATTAAAAGACTCTCTACGAGAAACGAAAAATATCGATAATTTGTCTGTGCTGTAATGAAAGACACAGTAAGGAATGAAAATTTCCTCCAAATAAAAGCAGCACACGGGACATAATAACAATGATGTGTCAAAGAATCATAACTTAGTTCGCATTCGTCTGAATCTTTCGTTTAGAGTTTTCACAACGGGGAATATGGGTAGAAACAAAATTGTTGTCCATTCTTTCTCAAACAGTTTTATTGTTTGAAAAATATTCTCAACTGACTGTATACCCGTCTATCTTAAGGAATGTATAGTGTAAAGAAACTTAATATAATGCAATCTTTATAAACTCTAAATACTATGGAATTGTGGAAGCTTTATAACTTTTGCTTATAAAGCCGACATGGTTTTGAATATAGAGACAGAAACAGCCATCGAGTGACGTAATGCGATTTTGAATTTCAATTATTGTAGACAGACTCGGACGATTTAGTCACGTTAGTATGAAATTCATTGGGTTCAATATTTGTTTATGTTGTTGTTTCTTATCCCACCTGACCGACAGCAACATCAGATCAAGTCCATGAACCCGTGAGTTTTCAAAAGATGAAGAACTACTCCAGGACTGGAGTACAGAGAACTCCTCTGGCATCCACTACATGTCAAGGCATGGGCAGGAGAGGCCTGAGCTAAATTGCACTTCGGGCAAAGGGGATAAATCTTAGAACCCAACACATGCCAAACAGCACAAAGATGGCCCCTGCGGAGTCTGGCCAAAGCCGTATGCTCTCCCCTACTGCCTGCCCCATTCAAAGCAGCACCAAGACGGCTACAATCATACCACTCATGTACGGGGGCCTTTCCCCAAGTGGAGTTGATTTCAAATTTGACTCGTGAAGCAAGTTCCGAGAAAAAAAGACAGCCACCGTCAATAGAGCTCCTAAGGCTGCCCTCCTTGGCCAGACCATCCGCAACCTCATTACCGTAAATGCCTACGTGAGATGGCAGCCATTGAAAAATATCCTATTATGGGCACACAAGTAACCCAAATGCTGAACAATATTCACTGCCGTTCCGTCACCATGTCTCCACCATTCAGCCAGGTGCTGAATAGAACTACGGCTATCACTCAGCATCCAGATGTCTGTATTGACTCCCTCATTGACACAATAACTCAAGGCCTCCTCAATGGCTATGAGGTCCGCTTTAAAAACTGAGCAGCAGTTGGAGTTTCTCCTACATGCCCTAATGCCATTCCCCTGCCTGATGTAAACCTCGCTACCGGAGATGGCGCCATCACCCCTTCTTCCATCAGTATAAATCTGCAACGTGTCACCGGAAATATTTGTTTACAGGCTCATTTAATGAATGAGTTTCGCTCAGAATGAGAAAATATTCGAAAGGACATGGAAACAGCCAGACAAACAAACACTTAAGTTTTAAGTTGGACTACAGCAAGACAAAATTTCCTTGAAATTCGGAACAGCTTATCTCCCGTTATGACGAAACAAACAGACAGAAAAACGGAATATTTTTTAACTTTACTTATAAACATTCGTTGTAAAATCTTATTTCATATACACTTTTTAAAGCAATAAAAGCATTTTAATTCATCTTTCTAATTTTATCAAAAAAATGGACGTTTATCATAGAATAAAATTTATATACGTATTTAAAAAGTTTGTATGTAGTTTTTATTTACTCTTTTGTTTCATAATTTAAATCATATGCAATTGCTTTCGAAGAAACATTTTGCAGAAAAATTCCAAAAGTGCAAACCGAGGCAATGCAAAAATTTGAAGAAAAATTTATACTTTATTTTAGTTTAAGTCATACTTCATTCACCACAAAACCGATGCGATACAGTGAAACTTTAAAAAATTATTTTCTGCATTTAAATTAAACTTTGTGTAACGGAGTATATTATAAAATAAAAGATGATGCCTGTCTATCTCTCTGTCGGTGCGGTATCTGTAGCAGAAAATTTAATCACTATTTTATATATATATACATATATATATATATATATATATATATATATATATATATATATATATATATATATATATATATATATATATATATATATATATATATATATATATATATATATATATATATACATATATATATATATATATACATATATACATATATTATATATATATATATATATATATATATATATATATATATATATATATATATATATATATATATATATATATATATATATATATATATTCCTCAAGTACAATCAAAATAAAATATAGAATCCAAGGAATAGTAAGGCGCATTTGCTGTTCTATCTAAGCCTCAAAGTACAATAAGAAAAAATGAGATTGAAAATGGATTAATACAATTAGAAGTTGTGTGTTTACTGGGTTGTAGAGAGGTGAAGGGGGATTGCGACTCCTTTTCCTGGTTTAAGCATGCTTTTAATCCACATATAAAATGAAATGAAACAAGTGTGAATAAAAATATATTCTAACCATGTATAAAGTTTTAAAAAGGATGTTCGTAGATGCGCTACGTTCTTCTATGGACTTATAACGACGTATCGCATCTACGAACATCCTTTTTAAAACTTTATACATGGTTAGAATATATTTTTATTCATACTTGTTCCATTTCCTTTTATATGCTTTTATATGTTCTTGTGACTTTAAGATCTTCATTTCAGGATTCCGTTTTTTCCCCTGGCATACTCTTGATTGTTGTTTCGGGCGTGTAGTGGTTTCTGGGAGTGTTTCCTGGGATTAAAAGTATGCTTAAACCAGGAAAAGGGGTCGCAATCCCCCCTGACCTCTCTACAACCCCGTAAACACACAACTTCTAATTGTATTAATCCATTTTCAATCTCATTTTTTCTTATTGTTCATATATATATATATATATATATATACATTATATATATATTAGTATAGAACAGGGAAAAAGGGGTATTTTATACCAATTTAGTAACTGTTTTATTTATAATGTTTTATTTATAATGTTCTCTTTATCATCTTCACAAGCTTGTAGTATAGTCACTATTGATATCAAATAATCACTTCAGACTCAGGCCATCATATTTTCAATTTTGCTATACAGAACATTTCAATAAATGTTCAATATCTGGTATATATAATACAAGTAAATTAAAATTCTTATATATATAATTTTCTTATATTTATAATTAATAAAAGAATATATATATATATATATATATATATATATATATATTACGCTTGAAAATTTTAGTAGTGGCAATATTTTTGAGAAGCTATTATTACTTTCCTTATATAAATAGTATAATGTACTCGTATAAGGGAAGTATTGTGACTGGATCGAAAATTCGAATTCGAATTTCTACCGGAGGGCACATTTCAACCACGAATCGAACGTTTTTGAGGTGATGTCTGTATGTGTGTGTGTGTGTGTGTGTGTGAAAATATGTGTGTATGTGTGTGTGTGTCATTGAAACTCTGGAGACGATATCTCACGAACAGAGCAATTCAAACGAAATTTAATACAAAATTGCAAACCGTGAATACTGAAGCCTATTGCTTTTATATGCAATCGAATGTTCAGAACCTCTCAACATTTTCGAGTGAAATTTTGAAAAAATCATCAAAAAATCAAAACCTTGAACAAAGTTACGCAAATCACCATTCCTTATGTAATTCTTCATAAGAAAACGATTGACACAAAATTTAGAACTCTAGAATGAACAGTTCTCGCGATATTGCATATTTTTTAAGTAAATATATCAAAAAATCACATAAAATAAAAAAAATATTAACTATTGAGGAGTATGCTCATTTTTCATATATAATATCATACCATAAATTTAGTAGCATCATTCTCGTGGTTCTGGTTTATTTCATTCCTGAGAAAAGATACTTTGGGTAATACTTTTGCAGTTGGACTCCAATAGTGATTTATCTGCTATAAGAATAACTTATTTATCCTCCCATAACGCTTGGTGAGCTTTTGATGACGAATTTGGCGAATATCAACAACTTAGCGACATTTTTAATATTGCCAAATTCAACAACGACATTGTAAATCTAGATGATTTTCTTTACAAATATATACAATTTTACGGAGTTTAATAATTATAGTAGATGTTTCAAAATGCTCTATAAGAAAGTCGCTTGTTTAAATATTCCAAGGTTTATGGTCTAATTTGAAATAAGAGATTTATATAATACTTGAACTATTTCGGGTTAATATTGAGCAAAATACATAAAAATATAATTCACATGAAGAATTTGGTCATTGGTATCATATCTTGTTTTATGTTAGAAATCGTTCATCATACCAATGTATAACCGATTGGATAATGCAGCTTTATGCAATATCTAAATTCATAAGAATAACTTTGAACATATAAATATTAAAGAAGGAATTTTACTGATTAAACGGTAGTACAAAGTGACAAAGACTACTCGAAATTCTTTACAAAACACCTATAATTTATGGAGTTGGAACTAATTACAATAAATATTTCAAAATATTCTACTCGGGAATATTTTTCAAAGGTGAATTTTATAATAAAAGTTAGTAATGTCGCAAAATCAATGAATATCTACCGTATAATGTAGAATACGTTTAATATAGAATTGCATGTGAATTAGTCTAACTTAGTTATAAATTTAATTTTTTAAATTTTAAATATTCTTTTTTAAAACACAAGTTAATTTAAAACGAATTGTTTTCCAAAGCTAAGTATAGGAATAAAATTAAAATGTTTAAGCTTTCATCATTTCATGTTTTGCACATAAAGCTTAGTGTGACCCGAACTAAGAGTTTTCAAGTGAATACAATTTAAATTTACAAATTGTTTTGAAATGATCGATTACGGAATTTATACCATCTATCGTACTAAATGAATTGGGCAAAATTTGTTTTTGTGATGCATTATATGCAATTTTTTTCACTTTACCTCATGTGGTATTGTTATATGTCCCAACATTTTCAAATTTTTCGAATTAACAGAAACATAAAAACATATTTTATGACATGGCAAGCAAGTATACAGACAACAGAAAAATTGCAACTATTGCAACTGCAACGATACCTGCTAATTTCGAATGATTTAGGGGAGCAATTGATTCACTTACATCATCTTCCATAGGAAGTGGCTGTTTATATGTAAGCATACTTTACAATTTAGGTGTCGTACGGCATGCACGACATTTCGTAATTCAAATTACGGATGCCAACCTAGCTAATGAGCTATTTAAATGCTGCGGAGGGAGCCAATGGCAATACAAACATAAATAAGCAGCGCATCCCCTTCTTCACTTCAACGAATCAACAACGACACTACAATGTGAAAAGAAAAAGGTTTGAGAGAATGTTCTAGAACTTTCCAGATGATGCAATTTCGACAGCGTCCTAGACGCACCTGAAGTTTTTGGTAGTCGTCTTAAAACTTTCAAACGAGGCAGCATCATGTTTTTGGTTTTTGTGAAAAAGTGTCTGTAGATTGTGAGCAATAGAATGGTAGCCTGCGCAAGTACGCGAAGTGCAACGATTTTCCCACATCATTGAGATGGCACGAATATGCACGTAACAAAGAGTAGAGGTAACCGATTTTCAATTGTCACTATTAGCACGGAAGGCACACCTTTAACGATTATTAAGATAATTAACTACCAGTTCGTATGAGTAGATCATATGAACGAGTTCGTAAATATTGAACTATAAGAATTATTCTTCATAGATTGTTTAAAGGAAACTGTTATTTAAGAAATTTAAGTCAATGTTTTTTATGTGTGTAAATATATATTAATGTAATATTGTTAGTAGTATGTGTCTTTAAATAATTGATTTAATCATAATATAATTACTCCAGATTATAGTGGATATATATTAAGCAAAATATTAAAAATAATTGAGCAATTAAGCATGAGTATTTCTTTATGTTTTGTGTGTTTATATCCGAGCTTGAGGACCGGGAGCTTACATGCTCCACCCTTAGCGACGGCATCATAGGTAAGTCCTATACTGGTAATTTTTGATAAGGACAATATTACCTCATGACATGATGTCGCCGTACGAATTGGTGCCGTATGTGGTCAAGCTCGGAGAGAATTAATTTTCATAAGAGAAAGTAAAAAATTATAAGTAAAAGGCAAAATTAAATTTAATAATGAGTTTGAATATAATATTAAATTTAATAATGAGTTTGAATATAAAAGTGAATTTAATAATAAGTGGAATGTAATATTGAATTTAACAATGAATTTAATAATGAGATAATATAGAATTTAATAACTCAGTAGAATGATAAGAAAATGCATGAAAATGATAATTTAAATATGTATTATATGATTGTATATATATGTATGTATTAGCATAAATATTTAATATAGAGTCAGAATTGTATAACAGTGTATTAAATCATGGCGCCGAATAAAACTAGGCAAACAAATAAAAGAGCGAGGCAAGATCCGCCGAGTAATGTAAATAGCAGTATAACAGATAGTTCGGCAAATAACGCGATCCAGATACAGATGCCCGCAAATCAAGCGCAGCAAAATACATCGTTGCCAATTATGCAGATGTTGCCATCATTTGATGGACAAAAAGAAAATAATGTCAATTTCTTTATCATACAATTTAAGGAAATAGCGGAGTTAACATCATGGTCCGAACAAGAGAAAATTATAATTGTCAAATCAAGATTAAAGGGAAAGGCTCAACAATTTCTAGCAGAAAATATTGCCCTGCAAAAGGAAAAATCATATGAAAAATTCATGGAGTTATTAAAAAATAAATTTGAAAGGAAACAAACATTAGTGCAAAAACACAACAATTTTAACAATCTGAAACATTTACCAAATATGACAATTAAGGAACTTGCACAAGAAATCGAAAACCAGGCGATAATTTTTCTAGAAGTAGATGAAACAATGGACGCAAATGTAAAAAAAATTACAGAGAAAATTAAACTCACCAAATTTTTACAGATAGTCAGAGAAGATTTAAGAACAGAAATAAAAAAAAATGACCCGAAAACCTTTGACGAAGCAGTGAAAATAGCTGAGGTGATAGAATCCGCATTGGAGGAAGATAGTGATTGTATAAATAGTATTGAAATAGAAAATAAAATAATTGAGAATGTAGAAATAAATCATGTAAAAACTGAAAATAATGCAGAAAAGCCGCCACAGAAATTCTGTATAGCGTGCGGTCGCAACAATCACTGGATGTCAGAATGTTTTACGCTGCAAAAAGTACAAAATAATTTAAAAAGGGCATTCACAAATGAAAACAGCAGTCAAGAAACTACCAATTTTCAACAAAGACCCACTATTCAAAATAGTTATGCACACTATAGTAGGGCGAATTTCAGAAGAGGTAATTTCATAAATAACCGGGGAATACGGCGGCGTGCAGGAAATAACAGACAATTTCAAAGTAATAACAGAAGATCATATCAGAATAATGGACCACATTATGAAAGCAATCATAGGCAATATCAGAATAATGAATATTTAAACTAAGAAAGGGACCTCGAAATAAAAGACATATAGAAAGTTATAAGGCATCAAATAAGGATTCGAGATCCCATAAAATTGCAAGCAAAATTAATAAGGATGCACAAAATTTAAATGAACATCTACTGAATTCAACATATGGACAGAGTGACGCATTGCCAATGATTAACATTAATTTAGAAAATATAAAAACAGTGGCTCTCATAGATAGTGGCGCAAGTGTCACTTTATTATCAGATAACATTTTTCAAAAAATCAAAAATAAAATTAAAATTAACTATTTATCTAGACAAGTAAAAATACAGACTATGACCAAAGAAAACATTCAATTTTCAAAATGCATCAGCTTTAGCTTTAAAATTGAAAACAAAAGATGCAAAAATTCTTTTTTCATAACTAAACAATTAAACAACACACCCTATGAAATAATCTTAGGATTTGATTTTCTCAAAAATCATCATGCCATAATTGACACAAATAAATTAATATTAAAATTTGTCAAAGAATCCATATCTATACCATTTCAAGACAAAAATCAGAAAAAAGCACAGGAACCAGAAAATAATTATACAAGAGTTGAACATATTCAATGCTTAAATGCAAGCTTAGCGCATAAAATTAAATTACTACCTAAAGAAACAAAATCAATAAAATTAAAATTAAATAAAAACCATTTTGAGGATAAGGAGGTATTGTTAAATATTACAAATTCATTAAAAGATTTACACGCTGAGCATTCTTTACATTATGTAAATAATAGAAAATTTATTTCTACTCTTTTAACAAACAAAACAGAAGAAGAGATTCATCTAAATAAAAGTATGATATTTGGTACTGTAACACCGCAGTTTGAAATTTATGAAGAGAAACATGATACTGATAAAATTTTACAAATTAACAATATCGAAAGCTTAAATGATCCACAAAAAATGGACATTTCAGCGTTACGAAAAGCGGAATTAACACCGCAAGATTTTAAACTAGATCACTTACAAGAAAATGAAAAACATATATTGCTAAAATTACTGTTACAAAATTATGATGTATTTTCGAAATCATACAAAACGCTGGGAATGACGGAAGAAATAGTACCGGAATTTAATTTACTACACCAATACCCAATTCAGTGTAAACCTTATCCCTTGCCAAAAATGTTAAAACCTGTACTCGAAAGTGAGATAAAACAATTGTGTGAAGCTGGAATTATAGAAAAATCTACAAGTAATTATGCGTTCCCATGCTTATTGATAAAGAAGAAAGCCAGTATTAATAGTAATAATGCCAATAAAGAACAAAAATATCGTTTAGCCGTAGATTACAGGCTACTTAATCAAATTACTGAATTACTGCCCGTAAATATTGGTAAAATTAGCGACATTCTGCACAACATCGCAGGCCACAAATTATATACTGTAATTGATTTAAAAGCCGCGTTTTTTCAGATAAAAATCAAACCTGAATATGGGTCGATACTCACATTCGTAACGAAGGAAGCCGCCTATAGCCCTAATAGAATGCCTTTTGGCGCAAAAAACTCATCAGCCTATTTCTCATTACTAATGATGAAATGCTTAGGAGATTTAAAAGATCAGAAAATTGAATTTTATTTAGATGACATTGTAATTGCCGCAAATTCATTCGAGAAAATGTTGGAGAAATTAAAAACGGTATTTTCGAGATTAGCTAAATTTGGTTTAACCATTGACCCTTCAAAATTACAAATGTGTAAAGAGAACATTAAATTTCTAGGATTTAAAATAAGTAAGGAAGGCATAACACCTTCAGATGATAATGTACAAAAAATAACGAATTTCCCTGTGCCAACGACAGTAAAAAAAGTAAAATCATTTTTAGGTTTATGTAATTATTTTAGGCAGATCATACCAAATTTTTCTGAACTATGCAATCCATTAATTGAATTAACAAAGAAAGATAAAAAATTTATATGGACGGAGAAATGCGATGAAGCGTTTGTAACATTGCAAAACGCGATTTTATCGAAACCGGTAGTCAAGGCAGCTGATATGTCAAAGCCGTTCTTTTTGTCAACTGATTGTTCAAAAGTAGCCGCGTCAGGAATTTTACTTCAATCAGTGAATGGAAATTTTCATCCTATCGAGTATTATAGCAGGAAACTTTCAGACAGTGAAAAGAAATATCCGAGCATGAAGCTAGAATTGTTAGCAATTCACGACGCTATAATACATTTCAAAGATTTTTTATATGGTACGCATTTTACGGTGTTTACTGATTCTAAAGCGTTAACGCACTTTATTAATTTGGAAAATCAAAATTCTGATTTAATCGCAAGATGGTTATTAAATTTACAACAATATTCATTTGACATCAAATACATTAAAGGACAAGATAATCCCAGTGATTTTATGTCACGCCAAATTTTTTCTGAACAAACTAAGACTAAATTAATAAATAACATTATTGCTAATGACAGCGCTATAACAATAGCCAAAATTTTAGAAGAGCAAGCAAAAGATAGAGAGATAAAGAAAATTATTAACGGACTAAATGCAAAATGTAAACAGCCAAAATATGTAAATAAATACTATAAAGATGTAAATACGGGTTTAATTATGATAAAGACTGCTAGATATATCAGAAATCCTTTGCAAAACGACAGAATTCTAATACCTCACAGTCTAAAATTCGCAGTTATTGAGTTAGCTCATACACCATTTTGGAGTAGAAAAAACATATCAAATTCTGAATAGAAAGTATTACTGGAAAGGGGCATACAGTGATGTAAAAAATTTTTGCGCATCATGTGATGCATGTTTATGTTACAAGAATAAGGCTATAAGACCTATGGCATTACAACGTGTCCCACGTCCATGTAAACAAAATCACACGGTGGCATTAGACATTGTAGGGAAGCTACCGAGAAGTAACGGACAGCACGAGTACATCATAACGATGATAGACCATTACTCGAGATTCCTGGAGGCAGTACCCGTGAGAAATATTACAACTGCGAGTGTATTACAGGTCCTAACGAATTGGATTTCACAAAATGGCGTTCCTATGTGGCTGCTGACCGATAATGCTCGGCAACTGAAAAGCGAGGAATTTAAAAAATTCGCAGAGCAACATGGTATAAAATTGAAATATACTTCAATTTACAAACCCAGCTCAAATGCAATTTTAGAAAGAAGCCACTTGGGAATAAAAAATTCTTTGGCAGCAATGGCTGACCAAACATTTAATTGGCACAAAGTCTTGCCATATGTCAAACTATTTCATAATGCTACACCCAGCGCAAATATAGACCACAGTCCCGCTATTTTGTTTCTCACCAGAGATTTGAAATTACCCGGAGAAAATAATCTGGAAATAGCGGACCCTGATGACAGTCCGATATTAACTAAAACTGAATATGATAATGACGTCAGTGAAGCACTTACTTTAGCGGAAAAAATTAATAGATATACAAAACGAAAACAAATTCAAGCCCAAAGTCGCCAAGAAAGAAATTTTAGAAGAGTTAGACAGCAGAAATTATTAAAAGGCCAAATTGTTTATTTAAAAAACCTCAGACCCACCACAGCATTACAAAAAAAATTTCAAGGGCCATATCGCATCGTAAAGGTGATCCGTAACAATAATTACGCTATCACACCTATGAACGATCCAAATAAAAAATGGATAGTTGTTCACGCGAATAAATTATATAAAGCAGAGCCGCGTAAAAAGTATTTACAAAGTAAACAAACACGGCGAACTGTTGACAGAAGTCAATCGCATGTAAACAAAGAATATAACGCCAATAATCCAAATGATGGGAGTACTAGACGTTATAATCTAAGGACACGCAAAAAATAGTATTCGAAAGCAAAATAATATAAAAAGTAAAAAAAAAAAAAAAAAATTTAAAATTGTCTGCTAAATTAAGTGGAAAAATTAAAATATTATAGAGCAGAAATAAATAGTAAGTGTATGCAAATAAATGCAGCACAAGGTGTAGAGCCAGTGAATTCAAAAATAAAATTTGGAAAAGTTTTACAGTATGTGTAATATTATACAAGAATGTTAAAATTAATGCAAATGATATTCTGCAAAATAATTTTTAGTATTCTACAATAGTTATTGAATATTTTAAAACATATTCTGCAATATTGTTTTACGATTCTACAATAAAATTAAAATTAATTGGAAAGCATTCTACAAGATGTGTAGCAGTCTATAATGATTTTTAAATTAAATTAGATGGTATTATAAAATATATTACTTTCCTACAATATTTTGAAAGTAAAGTGGAAAGCATTTTGAAATAATTTTGGTAGTCTACAGTAAATGTAAAAATTAAGTTGGAAGGTAGTATACAAATAGATATTTTTGGTTAATGTAAAGAAAATGAATATAATTATAATAATAGAAAATTTATGTAGATAGAGCAACTTTCAAAATTAAGTGATAAATAAGTAAATAGACAACAAGTGTGTTACAAATAGCATAGTGCCACAATATGTGCAAAACATAGGGCAGCAAAAGTATATGGTTATTTTAGTATGTATTGTGTATTGTATATTATGTATGGTATATTGTGAAAACTGTAGTGTTGAGGAAAAGTGTGTAGTAGTGAAGACTTAGTGTGAGGATAGGTATGATAGTTATCCAAAATGCACGGTAGTCAACAAAATCGCAAAATTAAATAAAACTTCAAAAAAAATTGTCTGGGGGAAGGCAAGTCCAGCGGATAGGAAGTTTTAAATCATGGATTTTTCTGCAACAACAGCAACAAAAAAAAATAACAGTAGGAAAGTTTATCAGCGGGTTGACTGGTTAGCAGTAATGTTGTCAATAAGTATCAACGTGTACAACATAAAATAGTAAATAAATGTTTTTTCCCTTCCAAACAAAATAAAAATTAGTCTACGTTATAAAAATGGACATTGTCAAATACTATGTAAGTGGGGATAAGAGCAGGGAGATTCATTTTGTAAAATAAATATGAGGATAACATATTTGTAAAATTAATATGAGGATAAAATTTTTGTAAATATGAGGATTTTGTAAATATGAGGATAAAACAAAAATATAGGTAATAAATAAACATTTATGTATAGATACATAACTTATATATAGAGCAATAAACATCAGAAAAAATATGTAGAAGTGATAAATAATACATACAATACCCCTCAATGTTCTAAAAATAAATAAACTAACATGTGTTGTAAGAAAGAGAGAGAGAGAAATAAATAAATTTTACTTACTTTCAATTTGTATTACTTGTACGGTGACTGATGAATTAAGGGTAGGAGTGTCGTAATAGGGAGTTGACAATTCAAGAATCTTGATGGTCATGTGTCTTTATTGATAACAAATGATGAATGGCTGTAGAGGTCAACGAGGAAGTGGCAAATTTTGTTTCCAATGGTAACATGCTGATGAAGTATATGCACTGTTTCATTTTTCTTGTACGGGTCTTGAAAAAATTGTATAACATAATTAATAAAATGCAAAATAAAGTCATGGAACATGGTAAATGCAAGTATATAATATTCAAAATCATAAAAGTATTAATTAAATACCTCATAAAAAGCTGACAGAATAAAAGCAAAATCATAAATAAATAAATAAATAAAAGTGTGAAGTCAAAATAAACACTCACAGATGATGTAAATAATAATTAGTAAATTAATAAATATATATTGCATAAATAGTGTATACAGACCTTTTACAAAAACACGCAATCTGGAAAACAAAATAAAAGTTAATTACATAAATGGATTAATAAACTTGAAGAAATAAGAGTAGTGTCCCATCCTTCACAGTCAGCGTAACAGCTCCATATATGGCCATTGTACGGCGAAAGCTAGTCACCGTCAAAATAAATAGCCAGACTAAAAATAAACATCGGAGAAAATCTCCCATGCATAGTACGAGAATAATACAAAAAAAGTTCTATTGTAAGCATACAATCAAGGTATCAAAATTTAAAATTATAATTGCAGGCAATTATAGTTACTTAAAAATACCGGCCGGTATATAAAAAATAAAATACATTAGGAAAACACATTGATTTGTATGTAAATGATAAATGATTGAGTATTATTAATAAACTATAGCATTAATTAAGCATCACTGGAAATAGAAATAAATAACAGATAAAATTAAATATGAAAGAATTAGATTTAAATAAATAAATATGTAAAGTTATGCTGAAACGGGAACATAAAGTCAGTTATATCAGTAACATAACAAAAGCATGGTATATTCATAATACTACACATAAAATAATATATCACGCGTTGTTGCAACAAGGGATAAATAAATCCAATAAATTAAAAGTACATGAAATCAAAATAATAATTCAACAGTCAGATCTGTGTTAAGGTTATAAGATAATAATAATAAAAAATATATATATATATTAAATTAAATAGAATTAATAACAACATATGTAAAATAAATATATAATATGATACACATAAAATATAATTGTAATTAAATTCCTTAAAAGGATACACGTAAAACCTCTCACTTCAATGTGAGCGTAAGCCGTCAAGATCGGACAGTCTGAAAAGCCCGCGCTTGTGAAGAATATACCGCCAAAATCGCAAACGATAACGATTATTTGGGCAGAACAGGAGATTGAAAGTTGCAATCTTATGTAACGTTCCGTGCTTCGGGGGGTCGGGGCGCAGAAAATCGCCATGCATGACCGATTGTTCGCAGTTGCCATGGAAACGCGTAGGAGAAGAGAGGAAAGCTACGGGTCAAGCGAAATCTTTTCTTTTTTTCTTTTTCTCCCCTTCCGCCAGCGCAGTTGTTTCACACTAAGGGGCAGCCGAAGAGGAAATTTAAAGGCATACTTGTTATTGTGGAGATGCAGTATTTTGGAGTAGCGAAATGAGTATATAGATTTGATATTTTAAATGCCGAGACGTAATATGATATAATTATGATGTGCAAAATACCCATGATTGATACACGCTTAAACAGTTATATAACATGTATGTGTATTACAAATAAGAAATATATACAGCTAAAAAATTGTGTAAAAAAAAAAATTATTTACGTATGTGAAGATAAGATATCAAGATAATGATTTGCGTATATTTTAATGTAATGTTGTGAACGTGTATATAAACTGAAATGAAAAATAACATGTTCTGCAGTCGAACTCTATAATAGACTATAAGTAGAAACATTATAACAATACAGCTATTGAAGTACCAGGTCTGTGAAAATGATATCACAGAACAATGATTATTATCACAGAACAATGTATTTTATACAGAACATTATTCAGTATTATAATGACTATGTGGTTCAAATCAATAGTGTGCCTTCCCACAGATAATAGTGTGCCTTCCAGGTGACAATTATGTGTCTTCCGTGCTGGTAAGATACTTCCAATGTGACAATATTGTGTTTCTGTACGGTGATAAACATTTTAGTGACAGATATCTTTGCAGTGTATCAGACAAGGGTACCTCAATATGTTTCTAGTGCTTCAGTACAACAGTGCATCAAGTTCTTATAGATGTATCAGTAGTAAAGAAAGGGGCGTTCTGCGGCAAAGGCGGAGCAATGCGGAGCGCGGAGCAAAATGGCCGCCATCATGAATTCCGTAATCCTGGACGGGGGTGTAAAAGGGGGGAAAATGAAAAAAGCTGGGGGTAAAAATTTTGGAGAAACTTTTTGTCGGGTGGCAACGATGCCGTAGTCTTGTACGAGGGGTTGAGGGGGAAATAAATTTTTGGAATGCGATTTTTCTAAGTATGGGAGAAACTATTTTCGGGATGGCAACACCTTCTCTTCACTCTCAATTGAAGAGCAGTGCCATCACCGCCCCCTAGCGACGAAAAGTGGAACTATCGGGGGTTAAACTTCAGATTATTTTCTAAGTATGGGAGAAACTATTTTCGGGTGGCAACACCTTCTCTTCACTCTCAATTGAAGAGCAGTACCATTAGCGCCCCCTAGCGACAGAAAGGAGAATTAAAATTGGAACTTAGAAATAATGTGTTGTTTGGGTTGCCATAGCAACACCTGTGGGGGAGAAACTATTTTCGGGATGGCAACACCTTCTCTTCACTCTCAATTGAAGAGCAGTGCCATCAGCGCCCCCTAGCGGCGAAAAGGAGAATTAAAACTGGGGATTTTTCTGATAGTTGGGATTTTTTTTTTCTTTTTTTAAATGAGTTAAAGGTGTTAATGAGGATAATGAAATAAAGTGATTAAGTATACCAAGGTCTATGTTATTGCATGCTAGGAGCGTGTCAAGAACATGTTATTGCATGCTAGGAGCGTGCCAAGGACATGTTAAGGGTATACCAAGGAGTATGCTGAAGACATACCAAGGTCCTACACTATCCCTCCGCTATATCGCGGTTACGAATACTTAACTGTGAGAATCTTGTATGGTGAATGGAAATAAAATTTCGGGAAATAATATATCTGTACTTACTTGAATTTTACACGCTTATAATTTTTTTTTTTTCAAAAAATGTGGTAATGGGAAAAATTAACATTTTGTTAAAATGTTCCAAAACCGTAAAAAAGTAACAAAAAATGTGGTAATGGGCAAAATTAACATTTTGCGTCTTTTTTTTGAAAATGTTAATTTCTCTATGGGAATTAACATGGGTTTTCACACTTTTGTAATTTTTTTTCAAAAAATGTGGTAATGGGAAAAATTAACTTTTTGCACAAAATGTCTCAAAAACGTAAAAAAGTAACAAAAAATGTGGTAATGGGCAAAATTAACATTTTGCGATTTTTTTCAAAATTCCAATTTCTCTATGGGAATTAACATGGGTTTTCGCACTTTTGTAATTTTTTTACAAAAAATGTGCGTTTTTACAAAAATGTCACTAAAAATGTGGTAATGGGCAAAATTAACATTTCGCACAAAATGTTGCAAAAACGTAAAAAAACAACAAAAATGTGCGTTTTTTACAAAAATGTGATAAAAAAGCGTGTTTTCAAAGTAGCAGAATCGCATGAATTGGGTGTATGAGAGGGGGTGTGTTTCCTCAACCAGTCTTGGAGTTAAAAAAATTTTAATATTCCCAAAAATAAATATTTTTAAATAATCGTGAAAGTGTCCAAAATACTTGAGTGTTATGAATCCCACAAGTTAATGAAAGGAAGCGATAAAGTCCCGGAGTTTATATAATAGCAGATACCAATGTCTGTATACATGTTTTTACACGAGGGTTTCTTTAAACCAACATGGTTTAATACGTGTGCTATTTTTACAAGTGTACTACTACCATAGGCTACCATACAGGTATCATTCAATCTTATCATGTTTTAAAAAGAGAGTGCAATGTTTTAAGATGAAGCCACAGAGAAAGAATCATCTGAATAAAACTTCTCTGCGATGCGTGCGTTGAAAGAGTGTTCAGAATATTGGGTTTCTTACACTAATGCTGAAAAGCCCGTACAGGTAATCTCTTAGAAAACCGCATAGTACATTAAATCACGATGACAGATCTACCCCTCCCCACCTCGCGTGAATGTGGATACTTACGTTAAACATAAGAATTTTACATTTTATTAACAAAATTTTGAAAATGCAAGTTTTTTTCTTATATTTTTTCGCAAATGTAAGTTTTATACTTTTCAAAAACCACACTTGTGCCGTTTTCTCTATGGAAATTAACATAGGTTTTCACACTTGTGCTATTTTTTAGCGTTTTTTCACAAAAACATACTTTTTACTAACAAAATTTTGAAAATGCAAGTTTTTTTCTTATATTTTTTCGCAAATGTAAGTTTTCTACTTTTCAAAAACCACACTTGTGCCGTTTTCTCTATGGAAATTAACATAGGTTTTCACACTTGTGCTATTTTTTAACGTTTTTTCACAAAAACATACTTTTTACTTGTAAAAAACTAACAAAAACACGTTTTTAAAGTAGCAGAATCGCGTGAATTGGTGTTTTAAAGTAGCAGAATCGCGTGAATTGGTGTTTTAAAGTAGCAGAATCGCGTGAATTGGTGTTTTCAAAGTAGCAGAATCGCGTGAATCGGGTGTATGGGAGGGGGTGTGTTTCCTCAACCATTTCGGCCTTCGATTTCAAAATTTAAAAAATAAATATTTTAAATAATCGTGAAAGTGTGCTTATGTCCAAAATACCTGAGTGTTATGAATCTCGCAAGTTAATTAAAGGATGTTAATTAAATTAATTGATTAAGTATTGAATGTCTGTATACCAGGAGCATGTCAAATAGTAATGTTATGAATCCCACATCCATTGTAGTCTGAAAATCTAGAAAAACCTCATAGAATATACCTATTTTAAAAATAAGTATTATAAAAAAAGGGCTAGTGTATCAGTTTATACGCATAGTGTGTGTCTTATTTCTCTAAATCCCGTCATTTTTAAAAATAAAAGTACATGCCAGAACCCTCCACGCCTAACTCTCATAAAAATGATTTACCTATGAGTGCCCCCGCCCAACACTTTTGTGCGGATGGAGGGGAGATGTTTAACACATTCTCGGCACTAGGAGAATACGTAGTGGACGTTGGCACGTGTTATATTACTGAATAAGAAATTGCTTAGCCCGAAATACAAGCGAGTCTGTATTCAGGAGATATATAGTCGAAAATGTCTATCCTGTGATTTTGAAAGTTTGAAATAGCAAAATACACGCTAATTTCTTTACAACGAATAACATATATTTCTTGTATGCATACCAGTTCTAAGTGAAATTTAACACATTTAGCTTTCTGAGGGAGGGAGAAACGGCTAATATGGTGATACATATGACACACGCGCTCAGCACAAATCGATGGAAATAAATGCTGAGATAGTTTTTAAAGACGAGACTTTGAAATTTTTCTCGATAAATAAGGTATTTGAGGTTATTTAACGTGTGAATGATCGATACATGCCAATAAAATGAGGAACTAGGCCAAGTTTACAAGTATAGGACTTTAAAGTTTTGATGTTTTAGGGGTAGAACTTGAATTTATAATTAAACATGATTTCTACTAACTACTGCAAAGGGAGAAATGCATAGCGAAAGGGGTTATGTGTGTATATATATATATATATATATATATATATATAATGCATATAACCAACACCCACCGGTGGAATGCAGATCTAAGATAGTATTTTTAGGAGAAGACATGGGATTCTTAAGTAAATGGAGTATTTAGAGACATTTAAAGAGATATAAACATGAGATAAGGTAACATCCATAATACACACAACTAATATAGGACAGCGAAAGGAAAACTTTAGTATTGTTTAGAGACCGAGCTTCAAATTTTTAAGTAAATGTAGGTGTTTGGAAAATTTTTAATGAACTATGTGCGATACACATGTCTCCGATCACAGTGGTGGAAAAGTGATATCGGAGCAGTTTTTAAAGATGTAACTTTAACTTTTTTAATTAAGTGAAGAATCTGCTAAATATTAGAGTGTGCTGACGCTTACCAAGGGTTTTATGTATAATACACATAAGCAGCATATAACATTAGGAAGGGGATATTAGAAAAATTTTTAAAGATAGGACTTTAGATTTTGGAACTAAATGAGATATCAAGAAACATTTAAAGGGGATGAAAACATCTAATGAGGCGGAATGGGGGTGTACTTACCCAAGATACCCAGCACTGAAATTATTCACTAAGATAAATTTTTTTAAAGTAAAGACTTTAGAAGTTTCACATAAAAGGCAATTTATACTAGTTTTCAAAGAAATGAAAACGCCCAGCGAGATGACTTAGAATGAATACAACGCCGATATATATATAACAGTGAAAAGAAAACTTAAATATTGTTTAAAGACTGCACTTCAAATTTCAAAGTAAATGTACATACCCAGAAACTTTTAATGGACTAGTATAATACACATACTCGATATAACAGTTAAATGACGAACTAAGAATAATTTATAAGTATGTAACATTGGATTTTTTTTAGTTAAATAGGGATTTCAGCTAATTTTTAGAGGGATAGAAAGGTATACTAAAGGGTGTACAACAAATTTTTAGAAGGAACTAAGGGAATTTTCTAGCTAAATAGGGATTTCCACTACTTTTTAAAGGGATATAAAGACATACTAAAGGGTATACAGTAAATTTTTAGAGGGGACTTTGAGAATTTTTTAGCTAAATAGGGATTTCTACTAACTTTTAAGGAATAGAAACACGTACTGAAAAGTATAGAGCGTAATCATTACTAACACCTAGTGCTAAAATGAGGAATTAGAGTAATATTTAGGGGATGGGACTTTAGATTTTTAAGTAAATGTCATGCTTAAAAACTTTTAAAGTAGCGTAAATACCTACTAAGATGACATATGCGATACACATAGCCAATACATAGTTATTAAATAGGGAAAAGCTAAGATGGCTTTTTAGAATAACACCTAAAATTTTTTCTAACTAAGCGCAATATATCAACACTTAAAGCGGACGAATACGAAGATTCAGACGGCATGTGTGATACACATCGCGGGCACATAATAGTTAAATGTTAATTTAAGTAAGTTTTTAAGGATAGAACTCTGAATTTTTTGGGTAAATGAGATGTTTAAGAACATTTAAAGAGTCAAAAACACTTAATAAGGTGGTATGAGATGATTTCATCATCATCAGATAACAGCGAAATGGGGATACTACAAATATTTTAAAGGGGAATCCTTAAAATTTCTAAGTAAATAACCTTTAAAGGGGCGAAAAATATATAGTGAAGTTGTGTAGATAATACAGATCATCGACATTCTAAAGCAGACAAGACATGTCTATACAAGATAAAAAATGTTGTACGTTAATATAAACATACATTATTCTATGTAGCAATGTAATACATACACCAAGATTTATATAAAGTAATCGCGAATCCATTATACCAATCCCATCAGAAATCAGCTAAAATAATAAAATTACCAAGCTGAATAATATATCTAGGTACTAAAATCCCAACAAACTACATTAAATTGATAAAAATCTTAACTAAATAAAATAATGAAGCTGTAACATACTATAAAAATACTAAATTTAATAAAATAATAGAATAAAATCATATTAAAGCAAGTACTTACATGTTCAATCCGACTCAAAAATGCTGCATTAGGTGTAGGCCGATGAATAATGACAGATATAACATCTCCAGCTTTACCAACTAAAACCGACATATTCGCAGAACAACTTTAAACGCGTCTTAACAGCACGAAATTCACAGCAGAAATGACAAAATCGATACTTGATCGTCACCGACACCCCCTACACGACAAGGTTACATCAAGGTCATATCATGGTTACTGTTAAACTATGGTATATAAAATAGAATCACATGTTAAAAAATAATAGATTTTAATAAAATGATTAGAGAAAATCCCTTTGTGATTATGAATGGTCTGTCTATTTTTACCGTGTGTGTGTGTGTGTGTGTGTGTGTGTGTGTGTGTGTGTGTGTGTGTGTGTGTGTGTGTGTGTGTGTGTGTGTGTGTGTGTGTGTGTAATTATACCTTAAAAAGCTATATATCTGTAGTATCCCAACGGATACTAATATATGTTTTACACATTTAGTTAAAACTTTTTTTAGTTACACTTAGAATAAGTGCAACTGAAATAAAGTTTTTCTAAGTCTGAGGAACAGATATTAGTATCCGTTGGGATACTACAGATATATAGCTTTTTAAGGTATAATTACACACATACACACACATACACACACACACACACACATACACATACACACACACACACATACACACGGTAAAAATAGACAGACCATTCATAATCACAAAGGGATTTTCTCTAATCATTTTATTAAAATCTATTATTTTTTAACATGTGATTCTATTTTATATACCATAGTTTAACAGTAACCATGATATGACCTTGATGTAACCTTGTCGTGTAGGGGGTGTCGGTGACGATCAAGTATCGATTTTGTCATTTCTGCTGTGAATTTCGTGCTGTTAAGACGCGTTTAAAGTTGTTCTGCGAATATGTCGGTTTTAGTTGGTAAAGCTGGAGATGTTATATCTGTCATTATTCATCGGCCTACACCTAATGCAGCATTTTTGAGTCGGATTGAACATGTAAGTACTTGCTTTAATATGATTTTATTCTATTATTTTATTAAATTTAGTATTTTTATAGTATGTTACAGCTTCATTATTTTATTTAGTTAAGATTTTTATCAATTTAATGTAGTTTGTTGGGATTTTAGTACCTAGATATATTATTCAGCTTGGTAATTTTATTATTTTAGCTGATTTCTGATGGGATTGGTATAATGGATTCGCGATTACTTTATATAAATCTTGGTGTATGTATTACATTGCTACATAGAATAATGTATGTTTATATTAACGTACAACATTTTTTATCTTGTATAGACATGTCTTGTCTGTTTTAGAATGTCGATGATCTGTATTATCTACACAACTTCACTATATATTTTTCGCCCCTTTAAAGGTTATTTACTTAGAAATTTTAAGGATTCCCCTTTAAAATATTTGTAGTATCCCCATTTCGCTGTTATCTGATGATGATGAAATCATCTCATACCACCTTATTAAGTGTTTTTGACTCTTTAAATGTTCTTAAACATCTCATTTACCCAAAAAATTCAGAGTTCTATCCTTAAAAACTTACTTAAATTAACATTTAACTATTATGTGCCCGCGATGTGTATCACACATGCCGTCTGAATCTTCGTATTCGTCCGCTTTAAGTGTTGATATATTGCGCTTAGTTAGAAAAAATTTTAGGTGTTATTCTAAAAAGCCATCTTAGCTTTTCCCTATTTAATAACTATGTATTGGCTATGTGTATCGCATATGTCATCTTAGTAGGTATTTACGCTACTTTAAAAGTTTTTAAGCATGACATTTACTTAAAAATCTAAAGTCCCATCCCCTAAATATTACTCTAATTCCTCATTTTAGCACTAGGTGTTAGTAATGATTACGCTCTATACTCTTCAGTACGTGTTTCTATTCCTTAAAAGTTAGTAGAAATCCCTATTTAGCTAAAAAATTCTCAAAGTCCCCTCTAAAAATTTACTGTATACCCTTTAGTATGTCTTTATATCCCTTTAAAAAGTAGTGGAAATCCCTATTTAGCTAGAAAATTCCCTTAGTTCCTTCTAAAAATTTGTTGTACACCCTTTAGTATACCTTTCTATCCCTCTAAAAATTAGCTGAAATCCCTATTTAACTAAAAAAAATCCAAAGTTACATACTTATAAATTATTCTTAGTTCGTCATTTAACTGTTATATCGAGTATGTGTATTATACTAGTCCATTAAAAGTTTCTGGGTATGTACATTTACTTTGAAATTGGAAGTGCAGTCTTTAAACAATATTTAAGTTTTCTTTTCACTGTTATATATATATCGGCGTTGTATTCATTCTAAGTCATCTCGCTGGGCGTTTTCATTTCTTTGAAAACTAGTATAAATTGCCTTTTATGTGAAACTTCTAAAGTCTTTACTTTAAAAAAATTTATCTTAGTGAATAATTTCAGTGCTGGGTATCTTGGGTAAGTACACCCCCATTCCGCCTCATTAGATGTTTTCATCCCCTTTAAATGTTTCTTGATATCTCATTTAGTTCCAAAATCTACAGTCCTATCTTTAAAAAATTTTCTAATATCCCCTTCCTAATGTTATATGCTGCTTATGTGTATTATACATAAAACCCTTGGTAAGCGTCAGCACACTCTAATATTTAGCAGATTCTTCACTTAATTAAAAAAGTTAAAGTTACATCTTTAAAAACTGCTCCGATATCACTTTTCCACCACTGTGATCGGAGACATGTGTATCGCACATAGTTCATTAAAAATTTTCCAAACACCTACATTTACTTAAAAATTTGAAGCTCGGTCTCTAAACAATACTAAAGTTTTCCTTTCGCTGTCCTATATTAGTTGTGTGTATTATGGATGTTACCTTATCTCATGTTTATATCTCTTTAAATGTCTCTAAATACTCCATTTACTTAAGAATCCCATGTCTTCTCCTAAAAATACTATCTTAGATCTGCATTCCACCGGTGGGTGTTGGTTATATGCATTATATATATATATATATATATATATATATATACACACATAACCCCTTTCGCTATGCATTTCTCCCTTTGCAGTAGTTAGTAGAAATCATGTTTAATTATAAATTCAAGTTCTACCCCTAAAACATCAAAACTTTAAAGTCCTATACTTGTAAACTTGGCCTAGTTCCTCATTTTATTGGCATGTATCGATCATTCACACGTTAAATAACCTCAAATACCTTATTTATCGAGAAAAATTTCAAAGTCTCGTCTTTAAAAACTATCTCAGCATTTATTTCCATCGATTTGTGCTGAGCGCGTGTGTCATATGTATCACCATATTAGCCGTTTCTCCCTCCCTCAGAAAGCTAAATGTGTTAAATTTCACTTAGAACTGGTATGCATACAAGAAATATATGTTATTCGTTGTAAAGAAATTAGCGTGTATTTTGCTATTTCAAACGTTCAAAATCACAGGATAGACATTTTCGACTATATATCTCCTGAATACAGACTCGCTTGTATTTCGGGCTAAGCAATTTCTTATTCAGTAATATAACACGTGCCAACGTCCACTACGTATTCTCCTAGTGCCGAGAATGTGTTAAACATCTCCCCTCCATCCGCACAAAAGTGTTGGGCGGGGGCACTCATAGGTAAATCATTTTTATGAGAGTTAGGCGTGGAGGGTTCTGGCATGTACTTTTATTTTTAAAAATGACGGGATTTAGAGAAATAAGACACACACTATGCGTATAAACTGATACACTAGCCCTTTTTTATAATACTTATTTTTAAAATAGGTATATTCTATGAGGTTTTTCTAGATTTTCAGACTACAATGGATGTGGGATTCATAACATTACTATTTGACATGCTCCTGGTATACAGACATTCAATACTTAATCAATTAATTTAATTAACATCCTTTAATTAACTTGCGAGATTCATAACACTCAGGTATTTTGGACATAAGCACACTTTCACGATTATTTAAAATATTTATTTTTTAAATTTTGAAATCGAAGGCCGAAATGGTTGAGGAAACACACCCCCTCCCATACACCCGATTCACGCGATTCTGCTACTTTGAAAACACCAATTCACGCGATTCTGCTACTTTAAAACACCAATTCACGCGATTCTGCTACTTTAAAACACCAATTCACGCGATTCTGCTACTTTAAAAACGTGTTTTTGTTAGTTTTTTACAAGTAAAAAGTATGTTTTTGTGAAAAAACGTTAAAAAATAGCACAAGTGTGAAAACCTATGTTAATTTCCATAGAGAAAACGGCACAAGTGTGGTTTTTGAAAAGTAGAAAACTTACATTTGCGAAAAAATATAAGAAAAAAACTTGCATTTTCAAAATTTTGTTAGTAAAAAGTATGTTTTTGTGAAAAAACGCTAAAAAATAGCACAAGTGTGAAAACCTATGTTAATTTCCATAGAGAAAACGGCACAAGTGTGGTTTTTGAAAAGTATAAAACTTACATTTGCGAAAAAATATAAGAAAAAAACTTGCATTTTCAAAATTTTGTTAATAAAATGTAAAATTCTTATGTTTAACGTAAGTATCCACATTCACGCGAGGTGGGGAGGGGTAGATCTGTCATCGTGATTTAATGTACTATGCGGTTTTCTAAGAGATTACCTGTACGGGCTTTTCAGCATTAGTGTAAGAAACCCAATATTCTGAACACTCTTTCAACGCACGCATCGCAGAGAAGTTTTATTCAGATGATTCTTTCTCTGTGGCTTCATCTTAAAACATTGCACTCTCTTTTTAAAACATGATAAGATTGAATGATACCTGTATGGTAGCCTATGGTAGTAGTACACTTGTAAAAATAGCACACGTATTAAACCATGTTGGTTTAAAGAAACCCTCGTGTAAAAACATGTATACAGACATTGGTATCTGCTATTATATAAACTCCGGGACTTTATCGCTTCCTTTCATTAACTTGTGGGATTCATAACACTCAAGTATTTTGGACACTTTCACGATTATTTAAAAATATTTATTTTTGGGAATATTAAAATTTTTTTAACTCCAAGACTGGTTGAGGAAACACACCCCCTCTCATACACCCAATTCATGCGATTCTGCTACTTTGAAAACACGCTTTTTTATCACATTTTTGTAAAAAACGCACATTTTTGTTGTTTTTTTACGTTTTTGCAACATTTTGTGCGAAATGTTAATTTTGCCCATTACCACATTTTTAGTGACATTTTTGTAAAAACGCACATTTTTTGTAAAAAAATTACAAAAGTGCGAAAACCCATGTTAATTCCCATAGAGAAATTGGAATTTTGAAAAAAATCGCAAAATGTTAATTTTGCCCATTACCACATTTTTTGTTACTTTTTTACGTTTTTGAGACATTTTGTGCAAAAAGTTAATTTTTCCCATTACCACATTTTTTGAAAAAAAATTACAAAAGTGTGAAAACCCATGTTAATTCCCATAGAGAAATTAACATTTTCAAAAAAAAGACGCAAAATGTTAATTTTGCCCATTACCACATTTTTTGTTACTTTTTTACGGTTTTGGAACATTTTAACAAAATGTTAATTTTTCCCATTACCACATTTTTTGAAAAAAAAAAAATTATAAGCGTGTAAAATTCAAGTAAGTACAGATATATTATTTCCCGAAATTTTATTTCCCTTCACCATACAAGATTCTCACAGTTAAGTATTCGTAACCGCGATATAGCGGAGGGATAGTGTAGGACCTTGGTATGTCTTCAGCATACTCCTTGGTATACCCTTAACATGTCCTTGGCACGCTCCTAGCATGCAATAACATGTTCTTGACACGCTCCTAGCATGCAATAACATAGACCTTGGTATACTTAATCACTTTATTTCATTATCCTCATTAACACCTTTAACTCATTTAAAAAAAGAAAAAAAAAATCCCAACTATCAGAAAAATCCCCAGTTTTAATTCTCCTTTTCGCCGCTAGGGGGCGCTGATGGCACTGCTCTTCAATTGAGAGTGAAGAGAAGGTGTTGCCATCCCGAAAATAGTTTCTCCCCCACAGGTGTTGCTATGGCAACCCAAACAACACATTATTTCTAAGTTCCAATTTTAATTCTCCTTTCTGTCGCTAGGGGGCGCTAATGGTACTGCTCTTCAATTGAGAGTGAAGAGAAGGTGTTGCCACCCGAAAATAGTTTCTCCCATACTTAGAAAATAATCTGAAGTTTAACCCCCGATAGTTCCACTTTTCGTCGCTAGGGGGCGGTGATGGCACTGCTCTTCAATTGAGAGTGAAGAGAAGGTGTTGCCATCCCGAAAATAGTTTCTCCCATACTTAGAAAAATCGCATTCCAAAAATTTATTTCCCCCTCAACCCCTCGTACAAGACTACGGCATCGTTGCCACCCGACAAAAAGTTTCTCCAAAATTTTTACCCCCAGCTTTTTTCATTTTCCCCCCTTTTACACCCCCGTCCAGGATTACGGAATTCATGATGGCGGCCATTTTGCTCCGCGCTCCGCATTGCTCCGCCTTTGCCGCAGAACGCCCCTTTCTTTACTACTTGTATCAGTGGGACACGATACTAGTGACTTCCTGTGACAATTTTTCTCAGTGCATATGCTTTGTACCGTATTCTAGATTTAATCTCATGCAGAGGGGGATAAATGTCGTACGGCATGCACGACATTTCGTAATTCAAATTACGGATGCCAACCTAGCTAATGAGCTATTTAAATGCTGCGGAGGGAGCCAATGGCAATACAAACATAAATAAGCAGCGCATCCCCTTCTTCACTTCAACGAATCAACAACGACACTACAATGTGAAAAGAAAAAGGTTTGAGAGAATGTTCTAGAACTTTCCAGATGATGCAATTTCGACAGCGTCCTAGACGCACCTGAAGTTTTTGGTAGTCGTCTTAAAACTTTCGAACGAGGCAGCATCATGTTTTTGGTTTTTGTGAAAAAGTGTCTGTAGATTGTGAGCAATAGAATGGTAGCCTGCGCAAGTACGCGAAGTGCAACGATTTTCCCACATCATTGAGATGGCACGAATATGCACGTAACAAAGAGTAGAGGTAACCGATTTTCAATTGTCACTATTAGCACGGAAGGCACACCTTTAACGATTATTAAGATAATTAACTACCAGTTCGTATGAGTAGATCATATGAACGAGTTCGTAAATATTGAACTATAAGAATTATTCTTCATAGATTGTTTAAAGGAAACTGTTATTTAAGAAATTTAAGTCAATGTTTTTTATGTGTGTAAATATATATTAATGTAATATTGTTAGTAGTATGTGTCTTTAAATAATTGATTTAATCATAATATAATTACTCCAGATTATAGTGGATATATATTAAGCAAAATATTAAAAATAATTGAGCAATTAAGCATGAGTATTTCTTTATGTTTTGTGTGTTTATATCCGAGCTTGAGGACCGGGAGCTTACATGCTCCACCCTTAGCGACGGCATCATAGGTAAGTCCTATACTGGTAATTTTTGATAAGGACAATATTACCTCATGACATTAGGCACATGTGTGGAATGAATTCATTTTTCCATTTATTTGAACACTTCATTTAATGAAAGTGGATTTTAACTATTAAAATTACAATAAAGCACAATTCATTTAATGCAAGTTTATTTTAATTATTACAATTACAATAAAGGGAATAGCATTAGGATATGTAGGAGAAACCCCAACTGCTGCTCAGTTTTTCGGGCGGAACTCATAGCCATTGAGGAGGCCTTGAGTTATTGTGTCAATGAGGGAGTCAATACAGACATCCAGATTCTGAGTAATAGCCGTAGTTCTATTCAGCACCTGGCTGAATGGTGGAGACATGGCGACGAAACGACAGTGAGTATTGTTCAGCATTTGGGTTACTTGTGTGCCCATAGTAGGATACACGTAGATATTTACGGTAATGAGGTTGCGGATGGCCTGGTCAAGGAGGGTAGCCTTGGGAGTTCTATTGACGGTGGCTGTCTTTCTTTCTCAGAACTTGCCTCACGAATCAAACTTGAAATCGACTCCACTTTGAGAAAGGCCCCCGTGCATGAGTGGTATGATTGTAGCCGTCCTGGTGCCGCTTTGATTGGGGCAGGCAGTAGTGGAGAACAGACGGCTCTGCCCAAACTCCGCAGCGGCCAACTTAGTGCTCTTCGGCATGTGTTGAGTTCTAAGGTTTATTCCCCTTTGCCCTAAGTGCAATTTGGATCAGGCCTCTACTGCCCATGCCTTGACATGTATTGGATGCCAGAGGAGTCAACTGTACTCCAGTCCTGGAGTAGTTCTTCTTTTTTGAAGACTCACGAGTTCATGGACTTGATCTGATGTTGCTGTCGGTCAGGTGCGATAAGAAACAACAACAACAACGAAGCTTAATTCATTTAATGCAAGTGGATTTTAGCTATTGAAATTACAATAAAGTACAATTCATTTAATGGAGGATTTTAACTATTAAAATTACAGTAAAGCACAATTCATTAAATGCAAGTGGATATTAGCTATTAAAATTACAATAAAGCACTAAAACATGAAACACTTATATGCCCAATCAATAAATAAAATACACTTTGTGAAAGGATAAGGAAACCGTGAACAACGTATATAAGCACAAATAGCACAAAAATGCTCAATACAGTTGTTTTCCAGGATACGCTGGACCCCCTTCGACAGTGCAAGAGAGAATCAACAACCCGAAGTCGAAAAAAGGAATGGGCGCAAAAGTTCCATTTGAGTACATTTTTTTTCTATTTGTATGTATTTTATCTTACTTTTTCACACTATGTGTTGCTACTACATTTGATTCTTCTGTTTAGTCATTTTCTATTTGTCCCGCACAGTCTTTCTCTTATCTGAGATTTCAGATTCAGGGTTTTTGGCACCGATGAATTAAATCCAACAATATATATATTCTTACTAAAACATTCATGTATTGCAAGTTGCTTTCTGGTTCATTATTAATTGAGCGCGACGTCACGTGTTTTACTTAAAAGAATTTTACGGCAAACATCAACGATTTTCTTCATACTATTCTCAAACTTGTATTGAAAGAATATATTAGACCAGAACTTTTAAGCCTTTTAGTTTCATACATTATACCTGAGAACGACTTTGTCTTATGTTTGTTTTTATACTCCATTTTTCAAACCTTTTTAAGCGTATAATCTAAAGCGCGCATTTCTATTTATTCTCAGAAGCCCGAAAAAATACATCATGTAAGATAAACTCAAATGAAGAATGAAACACGTCGCCTGTAAAAATATTTTACGAAAAACAAATTACTCTTTTTTCTGCTATTATTTTCGCTTCAACAAATAAACTTGTCAAATCGTGCATTAATATCTAACTGTAACCCGCATATTTTACTAGACAAAAAATGCTGTATTTCAGGAGAGTTTTAAAATATAAATCGATCAGCACCAGTACAGAGAAAAATAAACTTCTCAGTTCTAAGATAAAATATAAATATATATTAGCACGGAAAAGAGTACAAACACGTCGATAAAGTGTCACCGATAGGAAAACATATACCATCAGGATGAACCATTTACCAAAAAGTGGGTGAAACATAATAACGGTAGTGGTTCAAAGATTTATGACCCCCTTAGAGCACATTTTTTTTTGTTTTATATAGATTTGGGGAAAACTACAATATTTTTAAACATAAGAGTTATACGGAGTAAATTAAGAATAATACGAAACAATTTATTTCCCTTTTCTACATATCGGAAGGCATTGAACAGATATTATTACTCAAAATTGTGTTGTTTAAGAAAAATATGTTGTAGTCAGCAGCTTTTTATGCATAATTACTGTACTTCTTTCAAACTATGGTGTGCAAGACCTACAATACAGAGTTTTTGGCACTAAATTAAGCCACGTAAATTGAAAACTGGGGATTTTGGCAACCAGTCCAAAGAGAATAACATTTAATTAATTTCCAGTGACTATCGATGACTTCTTAGTCGTCAAAAAACAAAACTATTACAAAAAGCATCTTTATTAAACGGAATTTAGGATGCAAATATCTGATGAAAACTGCACTAGAACTCACAACGGATCGCTGAAAACTAAAAAAAAAACTTTATAACAATACGCTCGATCGTAACAACAATAAAATAAACAAGACAGATCAATCATGCATAAAGCATCGATTATAAAGCACTTTCCAACTGAAATACAATTTTATTTAAACATATCTAACATGCGACACATTCAGCACTCATATTTTTTAAATTATCATAGTAATACAATAACGTATTATACTGGGTAACTTAAAAAAGTCAATGCTATAAATCGCCTGTTTCTCTATGTACAAACAATGAATATTTTATTTACATCACTTGTATTCCAGACTCCAGAGCTAAAAAATTTTGCATGAAAAAAAATTCAACAATTCTTATACAACTCAATTTACAATCGCTTGATTTGTTTACATTCTGCATGCTATAGAAATTAGGCTTCGTTGTAGGAATAATCGGAGTTTGGTGATCATTTAAAATCAAAAATATTGTAATTGAGTTGGCACATAAGTGAGATACACAGATAACATGCAAAAATAAAGCAGTTTTAGGAAGGATGCAAAACTAAATTTAAATTTAAAATACCTTTAAGTACCGCGACTTTTAGACAGCGATAAAATGAATGCCATATTCTATCCAATGAATCACAAGATCTCTCTATCATAGGTGTAATTATTATAATATATTGTGCTGAATTTTTTTAAACATTCTATGTGATAATTTGAATATTTCCTAAAATTTTCGAAGCAATTTTTGAATTTTAATTTCATTAAATAAATGTTTGAAAAATTAGTTTTCATCGGATTCAGCGTATTTCATGTTTTCAACCCGGGTTCTATCCGAAACTAATTGAATGATATAATTCATTTTTTTTTCTCATACGTCCCACAGACCGTCTCAACAACATACTAAAATTTCATTTAGATAAAGTCATTTTTACGGCAGTTATCGTGCGAACGGACAGACAGAATGAAGAAAGTCATAAACACTTTTCAACTATGTTGAAAAGTGTTAGAAACTGGTGTGTGGTTGTACACACGTCTAAGCCATGGCCGCTCATCTTAAATCCCGCAGAAGAACGGGCACATTTTCTAGTACATAATAATAGAGGACGTGTGTGTGTCTTGTTTACAGCGAAAACTTAAAGCTTCAGACGGCGACGAAATTTGGCACAGAGGCACTTCTGGACCCGGAATGATGCACTTCAGCCAAATTTTGTTTTATGAATTCAATTTAGTTTATTATTCATTTTATGTTTCAGCAGGATTGTGAGCGATTTTTACACCCCTTATCGACCATTTGCACGCTGCCATAACTGCCGCCGTGTTCATGCGGAGTACGATCACGTTAAACGTGTGGATCCGTAAGTCCTTTCGAGAGGTTGGTGGTAGGGGAAGGAGGGTACGGTCCCTGTGGATGCCTCCCCCACTGGGTTCCGGTCTAAATTGGGTGGCACTTCCCGGCCGTCCAAACAGTTACCTTACACCTTTCTGGTAGGTCGGACTGTGTGGGTCTCAACAACAACAACCCCTTATCGACCAAAAATATTATCCAAGCTTCCATTGTAACTCCTCCGAAAAAATCGTTTGCGTTCTTTCTAAAGATGTTTGAACTGACTCAGTAGGACAATTTTTATCATATTTATTTTTTCAGCTATGTTTAAATTGGAATTTTTTAAGTTATTTGGTACAACCCGTTGTATAGAAGCTCATGTATGTCAATTCCTTAATATTGCCACTGATGATGGACATTATGATGCCTGAAAGCCCTATAACATTTTAAAACATTTTCAAAACAACACTGTGTGTCAAGATGGTGTTTACATAAAGACAATTCACAAATACTTGTAGTCTTTGATAGAAAGAGCTATGTGAAATATTGTGGACGCGTTTTACCATACTTAAGAAAGAATCTAACCCTCTTCAGTGGCGCCTGTGTGTCCGTGAGTGTGTGCATCTGTCTGTGCATCTGTGAAGACAGTATCTCTGGCACAAATTGCTCAAATTGAATAACATTTGGTAGAGTATTTCTGTTAATGAATGTCAGAGACAGATTAGTTTTTGAAATTGGATAGGTCAATGAAAGACCTCAATATATTAAACATTTTCTATTCGAAAATCGAAAATACGTTATAGAAATACGTTTAAAATCAATTCTAATCATGTAGAAAATGTTGTGAAAATATATATTTCATTTTATTTATTTTTATTTCATTTTATTTTAAACTGGAATTGTCCAGCGTTGTATAGGTCCTAAACAAGCACCCACTACTTAAATAATGCCGATGCGACATAAATATGCCCTAATCAAGCTCTTTTGGTACGCCCTAAATAAGGTATTTTGACATACCCTAAATAAGCACGCTGCAATTCACTACGCAAGCGCGAAAACATCTGGTTCGCCACTCGTTGGCAGAATGCGACAAATATATGTTATAGCAAATAGTGTAAACACGGGTTTGATGGCCATACGGGTTAGATGGCCAATCGTTGTCATTTGCTTAGTAACAGATAGATGGCGCCGCTAACCACGCAGTTATGACTCAGATATTCAAGAAGATTGGTCTTGTCGAGAAATAAAACAACCAGAGGCATCGTCAGTACATATAACATTTTTAACACTTTACAATATTAGTTGAAAAGTGTTTATGACTTTGTTCATTCTGTCTGTCTGTCTATTCGCACGATAACTGTCGTAAAAATGACTTCATCAAAATGAAATTTTAGTATGTTGTTGAGACGGTTCGTGGGACATATGGGAAAGTAAATGAGTAATATCACCCAATTTGTTTTAGATTAAACTCGGGTTGAAAAAATGAAATACAATGAACCCTATGGAACCTAATTTTTCAAACATTTTTTAAGCGAAGTTGAAATTCACAAATTGCTTCGTAAATTTTAGAAAATATGTATTCAAATTACCCCATAAAATATATAAAAAAAAATCAGCAAAATATGTTCTTCAGTCTTTTAAATAAAAATTAAGGTAATGATTAGACCCGTATAATATGAAGAGGTTACGACGTGACCCACTTCAAAATAAAATATGGCATCCATCTTGTGTCAAAATCGTGATTTTTAAAGTTCTTTTTCATTTATATTTAGTGTACATCCGTCCTAAAGCAGCTATACTTTTGCGTTTTTCTGTGCATCCATATTCTAAGCCAACGCAGTTACAATATTTTTAAGTTTAAATGATCATCAAACTTTAATTATTTCTACAACAAAGCCTAACTTGAATGAATGTAAAATGTAAATAAGTGATTGTATGATGATGATGAAATGTAAACAAGTGATTATAAGAATTGCTGAATTTTTTCACGCAAAATTATTTAACTCTGAAGTCTGGAATAAAAGTGTATGAATGAAATACTCACTGTTTTTACATAGAGAGCCAGACGATTTATATTTCGATGACGTCATTTGAATACAGTTTGAATGAAGTTTTCAGCAGGGAGTTAGAACGTACTTTTACCTCCATGGTTTTAATTTTCCAAGTAAAATAAATTATTGTAGTTATGTGATAATTAAAATAATATCGCCGCTGAATGTATCGCATTTTAGAGATGTTTAAATAAAATTACAGGTGGATCCGGTTTTATAACCAATGCTTTATGCATGATTAATCTTCCTTGTTTATATTTCCATCCCCTCAAAACTTTTCTTCGTCCAGTAACCTGACTTGTATTTACGGTTTATTTCGAGTTAAGATCTTGCAATCGAGCTTAAATTAGAAATTAAACAATGTATTTGTGTGCCTTACCTCGATGCGTTTCAGTAACGCCACAATTACTGGATAAGCGGAATGGCCATCTAACCCCTTTGGTAAGGATAGATAGTCTACACGTTTCAGGGTTACTTGGCCAACTTACCTAATGCATTATTTCGGTATGTATGTTAAGCAGCATTTCGCTTTGGTTTCAGATGATAAATATACAAAGTAGAATCAAAAAGTTCGGAGACTGTGCTGATATCTCCAACCCTGTTGGAGGAGAGGAAAACTGGCATAGAGGCACATATAATGCGATATGTGAAAAGGAAGAAGCAAATCCGCAGTACAGGGTTTTTCCAGACATTGTGTTGTTGTTGTTGAAACCCAGACCGTCCGACCTACCAGAAAGGTGTAAGGTAACTGTTTGGACGGTCGGGAAGTACCACCCAATTTAGACCGGAACCCAGTGGGGGAGGCATCCACAGGGACCGTACCCTCCTTCCCCTACCACCAACCTCTCGGAAGGACTTTCGGACCCACATGTTTAACGTGATCGTACTCCGCATGAACACGGCGGCAGTTTTGGCAGTGGCTGGAATCGAACCCGGGCCTACCGAGTGCAACTCCAGCGCGCTAACCAATGGGCTACCGCGCCCTTCCAGACATTGTGTGTCAGTGAACTTCAGTCGTTCGCGTTCGTCGAAAACGAAAATGGCGTTTGAATAACAACGTGTAAATATCAAATTCTGCCAGCGTTTGGGAAAATCGCCGACAGAAACATTGCACCTGCTGCAATATCCGATTTCGACGAACTCGAACGACTACAGTTTACTGACACGCATTGTCTAGAAAAACACCTGCTTCCTTTTCACATCTCGCGTCAGATGTGCCTCTACGCCAAGGTAAAATAGTTCCTTTCTCGTCCAATCAGGGATGGAGATATCAGCACAGTCTCCGAACTTTTTGATCCTACCTTGTATATTTTAAGATTGTATATGTTGATTAGTGTAAAGCAACGTTAGTCTGGCAAGCTTCCATTGAATTTCGTGTGCCGAGAAAAATGCTGAAGAGGAGATGGAAAACTGGAAACACAGTCAAAGGAAAGATGGGCTGAATCTTGCTCTATCTTAGTAAGATTCGGAACTGCAACCCAGCACTTCCAAACAGAGTGGAACGAATAAGCGGTCCCTCGAAAAATTGTTGACCGATATTGCACCTGCTCCATTGATTAGCATAACTCGCACTGCATCCAAACGTCAGAGACGCCATGTTACTATTCTAATGTCATCCAAACATATAGATAAAATAAAGCAGAAAACAATTAAAGAACTTTAGGACTCTACCTAGGAAAAATCAAAATAAGAAGAAATGCTGTTGTAGAACTTCTCCAGCAGCAACTCTGAGAAGGAAATCGAGGTTTCCAGTGGTGATTTTAATCACTCTAATGAATGTGCAGGATGTGGAGAAGATTGTAATAGCATAAAGATTAAAACTGACTGGATTGAGTGTGTTCGTTGCTATTCCTGGTTGCACGAAACATGCATGCCAGTATATCGATGTATGCCAGTCCTATGGTATTATTATATAAAAAAAAGAAGTGATATTTTAAAAATTTTCCAGTGCTGTTTTCACTTTAGTTAATATTTTTGGAAGTAATCATCTCATGTATTTTTGAAACACATTATCTGTAGTATTTTGTTATTGAATTAAAATCTTGTTTTCACATTAAATGCGAAAAGATGCACGCAGATGCGTCCGCTGTGCAAAGGATTTGGAGAAGATGGATTGAAGAAGGATATGTGAATCGTCGAAGTGGTACAGATTTATCTAGACGTACGTCAGACCGTGTTGATGGACGCATTCGAAGGCATGCGGTGGCAGTCCCACAAACCACGACTGTTGACATTCTGCCGAATTTGCAGGGACCATTGGATGTTCCAATATCAGCGAGAGCAAATCGATGATTGGTTGAAAGTAGCTTGCACTCAAAACGTCCTTTACGAAGACTGTTACCACTGACGACATGACTCTGATGTGAGAGGTTACAATGGTGTCGGGCCCGAGCCCCTTGGACGACAGAATGGGACATAGTATTGTTCAGCGACAAGTCTCCTTTCTGTGACAGTTCCGTATGACAGTCACCGTGTCAGAATCTGGAGGTGAAGTGAAACTAGATCCAATCCTGATGCGACTGTTGAACACGCCATACTACTCGATAAGGCGCCATCATGGTTTGGAGTGTTATCGACATCGATAGCCCGGCACCCCTGATTCGTATCATAGGCACAATAACGGCACGACGAAATGTGGATGAGGTGCTGCGGACTGTTGCACTGCCCTACCTTTAGCGGTTGCAAATTGCTATTTTACGGCAAGATAATTCGCAACAGTATACGCAATCATCAACAGACGAGCCTTGCAATCGTCGATGGTTTCTTGATTGAAGAAGTGCCTAGCACATTATGCTTTAGACTTCGGACTGTGGCTGGAGTATCCTGAAGATATGGTATTAGTTGTACGGATTGCAGGTTGACCAATGGCAATCCTCTTGGAGTGGAGGTGGGCGGTCTTTAGTTTCCAGTGTGGGCGGTCTTCCAGTTGCCGAGGTG
>OX578143.1:100454380-100606880 GCA_951213105.1 Amaurobius ferox | reverse complement strand
ATCAAAAATTTAAGAATTTTTCTGGTAGAAATATTTACTGCAAACCACTTACAATGCACAGCATTATTTTAGCCTTGCCCACTTTTAGTAAGATTCTAAGCTTTCAAAATTATAGTGAAGATAATTCTACCCTATTACAGGGCGTAGGTCTACTGACGGTGAACAAACAGATGACCAGTTGCGCACTATTTTGCCTGTCTGTAACGCCCTGTTATAGCGCAGAAGACGTTTGAGAGTAGCAAATTGTGATTTTGTGAGGAAGCTATAGAAGATTAGACTTGCATCCATCTCAAAATGGAAGTCGATAGGAATCAGTAATCGAACCTAGGTCTCTTGGATGGCACCCAGTTATGCTACTGAACAAGGAGTTAAGTGACCTCACAAAACACTAATAACGATTGGTATTGCAGTCGTGTCCCCCGTATCCGTTTACTACCCACGTTTTACTCGGATAAATAAATTGGAAAATTTATCGTCGGTTCATAAGTTTTAAACTAAAACTGGGTCTGCATTTTTTGCGCAGCACGACAATTACTCTTTAGTCTTGCCCACTGTTAGTAAGATTCTAAGCTTTCAAAATTATAGTGAAGATAATTCGACCCTATAACAGGGCGTAGGTCTACTGACGGTGAACAAACAGATGACCAGTTGCGCACTATTTTGCCTGTCTGTAACGCCCTGTTATAGCGCAGAAGACGTTTGAGAGTAGCAAATTGTGATTTTGTGAGGAAGCTATAGAAGATTAGACTTGCATCCATCTCAAAATGGAAGTCGATAGGAATCAGTAATCGAACCTAGGTCTCTTGGATGGCACCCAATTATGCTACTGAACAAGGAGTTAAGTTACCTCACAAAACACTAATAACGATTGGTATTGCAGTCGTGTCCCCCGTATCCGCTTACTATCCACGTTTTACTCGGATAAATAAATTGGAAAATTTATCGTCGGTTCATAAGTTTTAAACTAAAACTGGGTCTGCATTTTTTGCGCAGCACGACAATTACTCTTTAGTCTTGCCCACTGTTAGTAAGATTCTAAGCTTTCAAAATTATAGTGAAGATAATTCTACCCTATAACAGGGCGTAGGTCTACTGACGGTGAACAAACAGATGACCAGTTGCGCACTTTTTTGCTTGTCTGTAACGCCCTGTTACAGCGCAGAAGACATTTCAGAGTAGCAAATTCTAATTTTGTGAGGAATCTGTAGAAGATTAGACTTGCATCCATCTCAAAATAGAAGTCGATAAGAATCAGTAATCGAACCTAGGTCTCTTGGATGGCACCCAATTATGCTACTGAACAAGGAGTTAAGTTACCTCACAAAACACTAATAACGATTGGTATTGCAGTCGTGTCCCCCGTATCCGCTTACTATCCACGTTTTACTCGGATAAATAAATTGGAAAATTTATCGTCGGTTCATAAGTTTTAAACTAAAACTGGGTCTGCATTTTTTGCGCAGGACGACAATTACTCTTTAGTCTTGCCCACTGTTAGTAAGATTCTAAGCTTTCAAAATTATAGTGAAGATAATTCTACCCTATAACAGGGCGTAGGTCTACTGACGGTGAACAAACAGATGACCAGTTGCGCACTTTTTTGCTTGTCTGTAACGCCCTGTTACAGCGCAGAAGACATTTCAGAGTAGCAAATTCTAATTTTGTGAGGAATCTGTAGAAGATTAGACTTGCATCCATCTCAAAATAGAAGTCGATAAGAATCAGTAATCGAACCTAGGTCTCTTGGATGGCACCCAGTTATGCTACTGAACAAGGAGTTAAGTTACCTCACAAAGCACTAATAAAGATTGGTATTACAGTCGTGTCCCACGTATCCCCTCACTATCCACGTTTTACTCGGAAAAATAAATTGGAAGATTAATCGTCGGTTTATAAGTTTTAAATTAAAACTGGGTCTGCCTTTTTTGCCCAGCACGACAAGTACTCAACGCCTCGCTCCATACACTACGCATCACTTTGCACATATGTCTTAAGGGATCAGTGGAACATTGGTCATTTAATACATCACTTTGGGCTTGTCACTTTGAACATGGGTAGAGGTAGTGGTTGGAAAAGCTACTTTATTATTGTAGTGATCTACAACTACAACTACATTATGACACTACTTTTAAAAAAAATGTAGCTAAAACTACAACTACTTTTTTTTTAAAATAGTGACTACAAACTATTACTTTCCTTATATACATAATGTATAAGGAAAGTATTGTGACGGGGTCGAAAATTTGAATTCGAGTTTTCGACGGGAGAGCACGTTTCAAGCATCCCTGATCACGAATCAAACATTTTTGAAGTGATGTCTGTGTGTGTGTGTGTGTGTGTGTGTGTGTGTGTGTGTGTGTGTGTGTCAGTGAGTCTGTGGAGACGATAACTGACGAACGAATGGACTGATTCGAAACAAATTAGGTACAAAAATCACAATCCGTAAACACTGGAAGCCTATTGTTTTTATACGCAATCGAATGTTCAGAACACCCCCAAATTTTCGAATGAAATTTTAAAAAAATCGTCAAAAAATCAAAACCGCTAATAAAGTTACGCAAATAGACATTTCTTATGTTATTTTACATTAGAAAACGATTGACATAAATTTTAGAACGTCAACACGAACCGTTCTCGAGATATTACACATTTTTAAAAAAAAATTATCAAAAAGTCATATAAAATAGAAAGAAAAATATTTTCTATTGAGAAACATGTTCACTTTTCATATGTAATATCATGCGATAAATAAAGTGACATCATTCTCGTGGATCTAGCTCGTTCCATTCATGAAAAAAGATACTTTGAGTAATACTTTTGTATTTGAACGCCAATAGTCATTTATCTGCTGTAAGAATAACTTATTTCTTCGTCCATAACGCTTGGCGAGATTTTGGCGACGAAATTGACGGTATGTCGCCAACTTGGCGAGTTTTTGAAATGTTGCCAAATTAATGAAAATCTCGCCAAATGGATAAAAATGATGCTAAATCAATGAAAATGACGACTAATTGTCGAAAATTCAATATCTTGAAAAGAATATTAGTATCTACTATAAGAAAAACCTATTTTTTTTACTGTAAAAGTACATTCATTACATTATATAAGGAAAGTCATGTGTTGCCCACATCAGATTTTTTTTAAAATGTAGTCACTGCATAAGTACTTTTATAAGACGAATTTTGCCACAGCTTCAATTTTCACAAAAAGTGGAGGATGTGGATATACTGTAGTAATTTAACATACTTGTTTTGAATAATTAAAATTTACTGATCAACTTACCAATCTTTACGCTTTTACCCACTTCTGAAAACAGTAAAATAAAATAAAAGTGTAAACTTTAAAATCAAAGACAACCAAAAAAGTTTTAAAAGTCCTTTAATAAAATCTTCTTTCCTCGACGTACAAAAATGACACGGCCAAAGCGCTTTCGGGCAATACAACGCTTCGCCACTCATGAAGAGCATTGTAATGCCCGAAAGCGCTTTGGCCGTGTAATTTTTATATGTCGAGGAAAGGAGATTTTACTAAAAGACTTTTAAACCTATTTTTGGTTGCCTTTGATTTTAAAGTTTAACTAAAGTTGACGTGTATCTTTTTTGTATGTTTGGTTACTGAAGTAACGTTAAAAGTAGCTTCCAAAATCGGTACAAATCAGTTATTTATTGTATCGCGCTACTCGCTACGCTACACTACTTATTACTTTCCTTATATACATAATGTATAAGGAAAGTATTGTGACGGGGTCGAAAATTCGAATTCGAGTTTTCGACGGAAGAGCACGTTTCAAGCATTCCTGATCACGAATGGAACATTTTTGAGGTGATGTGTGTGTGTGTGTGTGTGTCAGTGAGTCTGTGGAGCCGATATCTCACGAACGAATGGAGCTATTCGAATGAAATTTGGTACAAAAATCACAATCCATGAATACTGGAAGTCTATTGTTTTAAATCAGAATGGAATGTTCAGAACCCTCCTAAATTTTCGACTGAAATTTTGAAAAAATTATCAAAAAATCAAAACCTTTAATAAAGTTACGCAAATAGACATTTCTTATGTAATTTTTCCTTAGAAAACTATTGACATAAATTTTAGAACGCTAGCATGAACCGTTCTCGGGATATTGCACATTTTTCAAATAAATATATCGAAAAGTCCTATAAATTAAAAAGAAATATTAACTGTTAAGAAACATATTCACTTTTCATATGTAATATCATGCGATAAATTTGGTGACATTATTCACGTGGATCTAACTCGTTCCATTCACGAGAAAAGATACTTTGAGTAATACTTTTGTATTTGAACGCCAATAGCCATTTATCTGCTGTAAGAATAACTTATTTCTCCGTCCATAATGCTTGGCGAGATTTTGGCGACGAATTTAGTAGAATGTCGCCAACTTGGCGACATTTTTAAATGTTGCCAAATTAACGAAAGTCTCGCCAGATGGATAAAAATGACACTAAATTAATGAAAATGACGACTAATTCACGAAAATTCAATATCTTTGAAAGAATATAAGTATCTACTATAAGAATAACATTGCTTTAAACTGTAAATGTAGTAAATTGATTGCATTATATAAAGAAAGTCATGTGTTGCCCACATCATATTTTTTTTCAAAGTATCGCGTTACACTACAAACTACGGGAAGAAGTAGTGACTATTGTACTTTCGTTACTTGTAGCGCGCTACTTCCGACCACTGAGTAGAAGGACGCTGTGATTTGCACTTGTGTTGCGACCGCAAGTATTTGTTTACGGATATTGGATAAAGATGATTTCCAACACATTTCTTACCTTAGAAAAGGTTAATTTTTATGGGAAAAAAATATGATTTTTATTAATCTATTATCTTTTGGAACTTTACATGCCACTATACAGTACAAGTGTACTATCTTTTTTCATTACTCTATTGTCTCTTGAGTATTCGGCTAAAACATCAGAATCCCTTAATGTAATGCGTACAAGAGAAAGTACACTGTAAATGTACAATGTGGTGTACAGTGTCCACAGTATCCAGGCGTGCAGTATCCAGGCTGTCCCACAAAAAGTGAACAGTGGAAGATTTTTTGAACCGTTGGCTGTAGACCCACAGTTCCAATTGCGAAAATGCTTTAAATAAGGTAGAAAGTTGTGAAATAGTAATTTAGACGCTGTTCCATATTTTTATAAAAAGTTAAGAAAATAAATTTTTTATACAAATGATGATAACCAAATACGTTGTTTTCCATTACTACAAATATAATTTCTCAATGACATGAATCAATGAGTTCCGGTGGGTTCCTAGAGGGAGGGTGACACCCCCTTGGCGACGCCTCACTGGTTTTCATAATAACGAGATTCGCCTTTCTAAATTAAATAACGGAATGTTAAATACATTATTAACATAAAAATCATATTTTCAAATTTGGGAATTTATTGATTGGAACTCAAACTTATATTATAAAATATTTATTTTTAATGATTACAATTGTTTAATATATGGACTATATTGCTTATCGGACATTAGATATTATTCCAATTATCAAGTTAGATTTGCTGAATATATAAACTAATGTAGCGCTTCTAAATAGTTTGACATGTTGTAATCGAGTATAGTAAAAATATTAATTAATAATTCTACGTGACATGCATACGTAGTACCGTGGATCCTCTATTTCGTGGTTAAAAAAAAAGTGATTGCATTATGTAGATAAGTCATGTTCTGCACTGTTCACATAAGCTTCTTTTTTATTCTTACACTTCGATTTAAAGGAATTCGATATTCCAAATAATTTATCTCTCCTCCTACTGTTTTATTTATTTTTGGCGTCGATATTTTGCATGTCATTTGTTAAGAAAAATGTCAAATTTCATTATCTAAAATATCATGGAAACCAGATAAAACTTTCTCAGTTCGTTTTTCGTGCCTGCGCATCTGGTTCATATTCTGGACCGCTGTTACAGGAGGTTTATACATTCCTTATTTAAGTGGCATCAAAATATCTCTATATTCATATTAATTCCGTAAGAGCAGATAAACGGCATTTTAACTTCCTTGTGTTGTTGTATAAAATATATTGTTTTCCCGAAAATTTCAGAATATGAATTTTTTCGTAAAAGTTCCCGCGTGTGTCTGTGTGGTAATAGTAAGTTAATCAATGCCCGTATTCCTGTGAATTTTGTGTAGATGCAGTATGAGAAAGTTAGAGAGAAGTGAACTAGTTGCTGTTCATAAAACACAACCCGCCTATAAAGAGCGTTCCAAAAAATATGGAAGACAGTCCCACCGCAAATATAAGAACTTTACTTTTATGAACGTTGTTCTTTTTATATATTTATTTATTTGTTTAGGGACAACCTGAAAAACACAGAAAAACAATACAGTGAAACGCATACACAAGACATACATAAACATGCGTAGTTGTCTATGTATGAACTTTGCCTTTGCAACTTCGTGTGGTCTGAACTAAACTGTAAGCGAGTTTTATGCCGGTTAAATTGTAAGCGAATTAATTGTAAGCTAAATTCTAAGCGAATTTTATGTCAGTTCCCATAGAAGCTCTTCAAAATTTATGGCTTATAGTGTTTCTAGCTTCCATTACGGATATTATCTATTCCACTCCAACAAGCGCATAATAAGCACGAAACCGATCCATGGATGATGGTATCTGCAAAGAGAGTGTCTTCCATAGTAACTGCACTATTTCTACAATACATCTACAAATTCCAGCTTACTTCGTAGTTAAAGTTTTGAACTACAGAATTATTTTTTTTCCAATTCCATGAATTATTTTTTGGGAGCGAATTGGAATTTCATTTTAGGTCATACGAATATATAGTATTGATGTTATATGTAAAGAGATCTGTCTGCATACGTAGTAGTTAGTTGGGAATAAATTACTATTTGAAGTTATCCGGTTGTTGTGAGACTTTCTTAGAATTTTATAGTTAGGTGATTTGATGTTTTATTTTACATCTTGAAGTTATTGTTGGTTGATTTACATTTTTCACATCAGGGATTATTTCAAAGAGAGCTTATTTTCCATTCACGGCGATCTCGTATAGATTTGAAAAAAAAAATCAGTTAAAGACCTAATGATCACAGAGGAAGTTGTATCTTAGTGTTGAATCGAAAATTTTAAATTTATAATTCTCACGGTACCAGAAATAAAATTTTATTTTCAAAGATATTTAATTACAACTAGTTTGGCGGTGTTTCACAGAACTTATCAGGTTCTTGATATTTCGCCAAATTTGTCCCAAAGCGTGACATTGACAGATATATATTGTTTTGTGCCATTGTTTTTTAACACTTTACAACAAAGTTGAAAAGTGTTTATGACTTTGTTCATTCTGTCTGTCTGTCCGTTAGCACGATAACTGCCGTAAAAATGACTTAATCAAAATGAAATTTTAGTATGCTGTTCAGACGGTCTGTAGGACCTATGGGAATATAAATGAATAATATCACCCAATTAGTTTTGGATTGAACCCGGGTTGAAAAATGAACTATGGGACCTAATTTTTCAAACATTTTTTAAGCGGATTTAAAATTCACAAATTGCTTCGAAAATTTTAGGTAATATTCAAATTGTTTCTTAAAATATATAAAAACAAAATCAGCAAAATATATTCAGTAGTTTTTTAATTAAAAATTAAAATAATAATTACACCTCTTATATGAAGCGATCACGTGACCATGATATGAAAAGATCACGTGACCCACTTCAAAATGAAATATGGCATCCATCTTGTCTCAAAATCGTGATTTTTAAAGTTCTTTTTAATTCATATTGAGTGTTGTATCCATCCTAAAACCGCTTTATTTTTGCTTAAATTCTGTGCATCTACATACTGAAACAACGCAATTACAATATATTTGAATTTAAATGATCATCCAAATTTGATTATTTCTACAACGAAGCCTATTTTTCACTTGTGTAAAATGTAAACAGCAAAATATGTAGAATGAGTTGTATAAGAATTGCTGTATTTCTTTAACGAAAAATTATTTAGTTCGTGGAGTCTGCATAGCTGATATGAATGAAATATTCATTGATTTTACAGAGAGAAGAGCGATTTTTTTCGATGAAGTTTTAAGCATAGAGTTTAATTATTTGTAGCTCCATGGTCTTAATTTTTAAATAAAATAAATTATTATAGTATTGTGATGAATGAAATGAATGGGAAAATGTTCATGAATGAAATGCTGCTTTTATAGAGAGAGCCCAGGCGATTTATATTTCGATGACGTCATTCGAATAAAGTTCATTTGCTTTCGATGAAGTTTTTAAATATAATAAATTATCGTGGTATTATGATAATTCTAAAATTGTTACCGAGTAATATATCACACTTTAGAGATGTTTAAACCAGGCTATTTATATTTCAATGCCGTCATTTGAATGAAGTTCATTTTTTTGGATGAATGTTAAGTTTTCAACTATAATAAATCAATGTATTATTGTGAGAAGTTTTAAACTATCACCGAGGAATATATTGCATTTTAGAGATGTTTAAATAAAATTGCATTGGAGTTGGAAAGTGTTTCATAATCAATGCTTTAAGCATGATTGATCTTTCTTGTTGCTTATGCATGCTTTTATTTTTCAAAAATGGCGGCATTCCGCTACTTCTCATTACATCGTACATTGCAATGAGATTAAATGCTTACAATCGTCTACCGCCATGAAACACATATCTTCATTAAAACCCTTTATTCATGCTTGTTTGCCTCTTCATCCTCCATCTTCATTAAAAAGAGACATTAGCACCAACCTTGATTAGCACCGTATATCTTTCCAACAGCCTTACGTTTCGAGTAAAGTATATTTGCACTTTTCGAAAACTGAATAATGCAGCGCTTAGAAGAGAAACAGGTTTTTATTCACCATTATTTCATGCGTGAATTATTTGAAATTTAAAATTTCATAGCATTAGTTCCTACAGCAATATTTCCTATAGCATTATTTCCTAGCATTATTCGGTTGAAAACATCTCTAATAACTTCACGGACAATATCTCTGATGAAAACATCTCTGATAACTTCACGGACAATATCTCTGATGGAAACATCTCTGATAACTTCACGGACAATATCTCTGATGAAAACATCTCTGATAACTTCACGGACAATATCTCTGATGAAAACATCTCTGATAACTTCACGGACAATATCTCTGATGAAAGCATCTCTGATAACTTCACCGACAATATCTCTGATGAAAACATCTCTGATAACTTCATGAACGCTTCGTTCCTTTTTAATCTTTTTTTAATTTTTTTTTTCTTTAAGAAAAGTAATAATATCATGGAACTCTAAAAGTGTGCTTATAGTAAACTAAAAGTTAAATCGTGACGAATGGAATCTTTAGATAGTATTTGTTTAGGAATTCATATCCAACTATGAATTATTCCTCGTCTGAGCTATCGACCACACGGGAGAGCGATTCATTCGAAATCTTTTCAAATGTCTGTGACACACAGTTCAACGGAACTTTTTTTAGGAACAAAGGGATATAAAACAAATTGAGGCTAATATAAGCAAAAAAAAAAAGGCATTAAAAATGTAAAAAGGCATTTTCTTCAAGTATGGGACAAAAAGAAAAAAAAAACGCACTTTAAGGTATTTTTCATTAACTTTCCCATCTTTAGTTATAAGCGATACGTTTAATATTATGAAAGTATTGCAGATCCAAAGTGACAGAAAAAATGTTCGTAATGGCCAGTACTGCGCTAAATCCGAGCCTGCTATAAGTGAGCTCCACATTCGATAATGCGGAAATACACCTATTTTTTTCTGAGCATGGTAATGACACTGAAATGCACTCAAAGTCCATTTTTGCCACCCTCTTCAAACATGCATCTTGATTAAAATCTCTCCACTCATTCTTATTTCCCGCTCTAACCTTCATGCACCGCTTCATTAAAAAAAAAAAAGAAAGATTAACATCAAACGTCTTCCTTTCTAACAGCGCACACTGATTATCATACGTCATCTGGAGCTATTCCTGGGATTAATTCCGTATTCGTCATCATTATTTCAAGAGCAATTATTTATCATTCAATCCTTTTACTGCTTCTTGACCTCTGGAGAAATAGTTGTTTTCTAAGCTGCAGAAAAGGTAAATTGATATCTAACTTAAAACGTAGGAGGACATGGTTAATCTTTAGAATGAAGGATTGCAGATTTAAGGTTTAGTTCGTTTTACAATTTCATACAATTTTCTCAGGGTCCCCCCCCCTCCCCCGACCCGCCATTGCGATGACAGGTGACATGCGAAAACATTCCTTCACTTTTTCCCCTTACCAAAATGTTGATTTTTGCACTTAGTCAAGTAAGAGTGATAAACGCTAGTGATGTTTGTGTTGAGTTATGCAAATATTGCAAGTATCTGTAGTGAGTCAAGTAAGAGTGATAAACACTAGTGATGTTTGTGTTGAGTTATGCAAATACTGCAAGTATCTGTAGTGTATAATACTCTGAGTGAATCGCCAGTGCCCATTGCGAAGTGGTGGGAACAAATATTTTCAATATTTCCCTCAATTGATATTTATGCGCTATCTTCTTTTGGGATGGACTAATTGTTTGGTCTGGGTATAAATATTACGATGTCAAATTGAATTTGTATTAGAAATTAAAATAACAAGATGTTAGTGATATGGATACCAGGTATGGGTGTAAATAATGGTTTTTGTAAATTATGTAACAATTGTTTTAATCGAGACAAATGTTGGATTATGTTACGTTTAAACTCCACACCTGTTTTTATATAATGTTATTATCTTGCAGCCACCACCAGGAATATGGTGATTTAACGTGGCAATGACCATTCGTATGTTTTTTCTTCTGCATTATATATCTGGTTTAAATCTCGTTCCAGAAGCAGGGTCTTGCTATCCATCCCATTTTCCGCAATTTGTGATAAAAAAAATTATTGTGCCGAATGTTATCAATATTTTTGTAAAATTTTGACGATTATTTTTCTTTTGGAAATCTCTTTAAAAATGTTTCTCGGCAGCACGCGAAAAGTCCTCCATGAGTAGAATATGCGTGATTTTAAGTCTGTCTTTGAACTAACGAATCTTGGAAATTTCTCTTGAGAGTTTATGGGTAGCTCGATTTCTTCTATCTGAAATCTGTATATTTCCTAAAAGAAACCGACTGTTATTGAGAGTAAAAATATATCAAGGAAGCATTTGCAGTGTACCTGTACTTTTCTTTATGTACAATGCACCATAATCCATTTTGATTCATATTCCACTGCACGTAGACAAGACTGCATCTCCACCATGGTTGACGTCAATGAAATTGGAATGCATGGACCCATCTTCCAACGTCATTAAACACTGATCTTGATTAAAAGTCCTCCACTATTTCCTTTTCCAGCTTCATTAAAAAGAGGATGATATTAGCATAGCATGTTTTCCCAACAGTTTATTTCTCCGGACAGAGTGCTGTTATTCATCATCTGGAGCACTATCCGGTAAGTTAATATTCCCTTTTTCGTCATCATTAGAAGACAAAACGGGTTTTGGTTCTGTTCGCGTTGCGTCTTTGTCCACGAAACAAATAAATGGAGTGGAAAATGGGTTGGTTTTGTTGTCAGAAATGAGGAAGAATTTGGAAATTTGAGATCATTAATTTGAGATCATCAATTTGAGATCATTTGGATTTTTGAGATCATTATCGTTTTCTAAAGAGAAAAAATGTAATTTAGGCAGCACATGACTTTTCTTACAGATTTGAAATTCGTTTTTTACTTTTCCTGCAATGCATTGCAGAAATGTTGGCTGGAGTTTTCTACATAATTACACTTTTTGAGTAATCTAGAATGAGAAATATCTATTTGTATTCTGACACCCCCTTCTGTCTATCCATCTATCTATCTATCTATCTATATATCTTTCTTTATTTCTTTCTCTCTCTTGCTTCCTCTCTCTCTCTTCCTCACTTCCTTTCTCTCTCTTGCTCACTTCCTCTCTCTCTTGCTCACTTCCTCTCTCTCTTGCTCACTTCCTCTCTCTCTTGCTCACTTCCTCTCTCTCTCTCTTCCTCACCTCCTCTCTCTCTTGCTCACTTCATCTCTCTTCCTCTCTCTCTCTTCCTCACTTCCTCTCTCTCTTCCTCACTTCCTCTCTCTCTTGCTTTTTTTCTCTTGCTCACTTCCTCTCTCTCTTGCTCTTTTTCTCTTGCTCACTTCCTCTCTCTCTCTTGCTCATTTCCTCTCTCTCTTGCTTTTTTTTCTCTTGCTCACTTCCTCTCTCTCTTGCTCTTTTTCTCTTGCTCACTTCCTCTCTCTCTTACTCATTCCCCCTCTCTTTCTCACACACTCCCTCTCTCTCTTGCTCATTTCCCCTCTCTTTCTTGCTCATTTCCTCTCTCTCTTGCTCACTTCCTCTCTCTCTCTTGCTCACTTCATCTCTCTCTTGCTCACTTCATCTCTCTCTTGCTCACTTCCTCTCTCTCTTCCTCACTTCCTCTCTCTCTCTTCCTCACTTCCTCTCTCTCTCTTGCTCACTTCCTCTCTCTCTTGCTTTTTTTCTCTTGCTCACTTCCTCTCTCTCTCTTGCTCACTTCCTCTCTCTCTCTTGCTCACTTCCTCTCTCTCTCTCTCTCTTACTCATCCCCCTCTCTTTCTCACACACTTCCTCTCTCTCTTGCTCATTTCCCCTCTCTCTCTTTCTCATTTCCTCTCTCTCTCTCTCTTGCTCACTTCTCCTCTCTCTCTTGCTCACTTCCTATCTCCCTCTTGTTCACTTCCTATCTCTCTATCTCTTGCTCACTTCCTATCTCTCTATCTCTCTCTCTGTGTGTGTGTGTGTGAGTGTGTATACATGTGTCTGTGTACCCACTGTAGTGGATATTTGAAACTTATTCACCCCAGACATTTGATGACTGCTGTCAGCTATAAATTTCTTGTCTAATCTTTCAAAAACGTGGTTACTGCGTACCTTGAGTACGAAAAGAAGCCTGAATATGCAGTCATTGTTGAAAATATGCTGGAAAAATTCAAAACTTCAGGATGATCGGTATTAACATTTATTTCTTGACTGCGTATTTGAAATTTTTCCTAGAAATATAGATGCAGTAAGTGAGCAATAGGGAGAACATTCAGAACTGGAAACGAAATAGCTTACATGTAGTCATTTTACACTACTGATTTCAATCCGTCACATATTATAACATAAGAACATCAAAATAAGTTGTGAAGAAAACTGTACATGGAGTAATTCTGAGGTCAAATTTACAATTAAAACCCCAAATTCATATAAAATCCGACATACTTTATTTAAAAGATGCTATGACCCTTAACTTTGCAACCTTCTGTTTTGGCTTCATTCCTACTCTCTCATACTATGTAATATAATATAGGGAAAATATTGTTTTCACAAAAATTTTTAAATTCAAGATTTTGATGCCAATATATGTTTTAGCCCTCTTGAACACATTTTGACTAGTATTGGAGTAATGTCCATCTGTCTTGTCTGTCTGTATGTATGTACGTGGTCGATTTCTGTATACACGATAGCGGCCAAAAATATTAATGATTTTTACGAAATTTTATATCCGGCTTTTGTTATCAAAAAATCTAGAACTAGATAAAAAAAATTTTAAATTCGAGCGAGAAAGTTATTCGAAATTCTATATTTTTTTACACATGGTATAACATAGGACAACATTTGACATAATTATGCATAAAAAGGTTTATTTATGGCTCAATAATTACGAAACATAATAGCTTCAATTATTGTTAGGAAAAATAGCCGCGATGCAATTTTTTTGTTCGTGACGTCATTAGGCCCCTCGGGGGGGAGTCAAGTTACCCCCCCCCCCCCGGGGATACCTTATCAAGTATGGTATCAATTGTAATCATTTGGACCCATGAAACCTATTTTTAAAAATTGTTCTTGTAAAAATTGAAAAAGAAAAAAAAGCTACTAAAAATGGACACATCCGTTAATCTTTCAATATGCCGTACCATGCACTGTAGGGGATATAATATCTATTACTTTGAAAATTTCCCAGAAATCCCTTAAAACTCGTAAAAGTGTCTTTTCTAACTGAAAACTCTTTAAGAGCAGGGAAAAAAGATTCCGGTTAATAGCAAGCAGCAACGTTATTCATCATCTGGAGCATCGATTTGGGATCTCTGATCTGGAGCCCTTCCGGAGAAGTAGATAGATAATACCGTATCCGTCATCATTAAAAGTAAATGAAGTCGAACGTCACTTTGTTTTGTCGCCCGGAATGAGGAGGGAAGACATTTGTGATTCCCGGTATCATTATCATTTGGACAAGGAAGAAGGTATATCGTCTGCTAAGGCTTCCGTCCTTGCGTGGTTTTTAAATTGTCAACTTAAAAAATTTGATGTGGACAACACATGACTTTTGCTATAGACTCAAACTCGTGTTTTCTTTATTTCTTGAATAATTTATTACATTGAATTTAATGACACAAATTAACACTCATAATTATTTGAAATTATACTGAATTTTCACCTTTATACCAATATTCGTTTGCATTGAATAATTGGACATATTCTCAAAACTGGTGTAGCAAAAATACGAAAGAACAAAAATATCTCCAGAACGGCTAGTACTGGAGTAATGGGGTTGGTCTTATTCTTTTCATCATAAAAAATTACAAACATTATCAAACAGGTAATTAATCAATTAACAGGCAATTACATTATCAAACAGGCATTTAATTGATACATTTGAGCATACAGTCTTTTATTTTACATTTTGACGATTTTTAAGGACTATTTCGCAGAAAAAAATAAATAAATAAATAAAACAGGCAGAATTTTTTTTTTCGAATCGTACCAAAATCTAATCAGCACCAAGGTAATTCGCAAGTGACTTATTTAACAAATTTTGTGAAATTGGGTCAATTAATTTCTTAGCTAGAGTAAATACATACGATTTTTAAGGACCATTTCGAAAACAAAAGGCAGGTTCTTTTTTATTCTGAATCGTACCAGAACCTAATCAGCATCAGGGTAACTCACAAGTGACTTATCTATAATATTTTATGAAATTTGATCCATTAGTTTTTGAGTTAGAGTGGATACATACATTGCACAGACAGAAACACGCAGACGTCAAACTAAAGTAATTTTTTTCGTATTCTAGAGGTCCCAAAACGTGTAGATCCGTCGGAAACTCGAATTGTGATTTTCGACATGATTCCAATGCTTTTACTTTCCCTACAATACATTAACATGTATTGTAGGGAAAGTAAAAAACATTATTACTTTTTCATACTATTGTATAGAGTAAAACATTATGTAAAAACCTAGAACTACATAGAATTAAAAAAAAAAAATCTCATGATAAAAACTTGAATGATTCAATTTTCACTATTTTTTAGTAATATTTTCTGTGGAAAACAATAACTATTCCCGGAACAAGCATAATTGTATATGTGGGCTGAAGCAAGGCAAAGGATAATGCCATACAGAGAAGGAAAAGGGGGTAAAAACCTAGGAGGAAGGAACAAGAGGTGGAAAACAATAAATGAACGGTAAAATACCAAAAAGGAAAGTGAACCACCAACAAAGGATTTGTTCAAGTCCTTGTTGAGTGAGAAAACTTACTTACGGAACAAGTGCATTAATTCCTTTGGTGGCGGTCTCTGGTCACTTACTATTATTGTCGATACTATTATTTGTCGATACTTGTCGATACTATTATTTGTGTGTAGTATACTTCTTTTAACGAAGTTTTTTTTTAGTTTTATTTTCAGAGATAAGTTTAAAAAAGGTCATAATTTGAGGCATAAAGGGTAGTTACTAATTATTTGGAGATACTAAAGGATAATCACTAATTACATTGTATTTTAATTAAATTGAAATACAGAACTCCATCTCTCACCTTTGCTAAAAATGTATTTTGATTAAAATCCACTAATCATTTTTCTCCACCTCCTCCCCCCCCCCCCCCCCCTTCATCGTTTCATCTTCCTTACACAAGTTCTTTACATTATGGAGTACGACGCTCCACTTGATTTTCTCATACATTCATATTCCATAGTGCTTAACTCTACTTGTATCACTATTATTATCTTATCAACATGACAAAATAATCTTGTTTTTAGCATTCATACCCAACCTTTTTTTTAACATTTCGTATCAGCGTTAATAAAAATTATTTTGATACCCTTAACATCCATAACGCATTTTTCAAATTAATTCACATAGTTCCGGGTATTATCATTGTCTTACACTATAGCTTTGATTCTAGCTATGAGAATTACTAAATCTTCCATCTAATTCTAATTTTTCACATAATGTATCTACAGATAAAATTTGATTGCCGTTCATTTTGGCGCTACCGTGTCCATACACACACACACGTAGACTTACACCGTTCTAAACGTGTTCGAAATGAGTTCAAGGGGTCTTAAAACGTGCTTAATCTTAATTTCGTGAATTTTCGGGAAAACAATTATTTTCTCTGCACAAAAGGATGAGAAACTGGAAATTGAGGGTAAGAGAGGGAGAACCTATGCATATAATTATCTAATAATATTTTCCAACGCAGCAAATCTCCACCTCTTATTTTTGTTCCTATTTAATGAGATTAAAATGCATGTCCTAATATTTCATCCTCATTAAACACTAAAGCTTGATAAAAGTCTTCTAGACATTCTCATAACCCATTTCATCCTCTTTATACAGCTTCATTAAAAATAAATAAATAAAAAGAAAGAAATTGAGATGCGTCGCGTGTTTTATTAACAATGCACTCCTTCCAGTAGAGAAGCGTTGTCATTCATCATCAGGAGCGCGTTTTGGGAAACTGAATAATCCCGTTTTCGTGTCAGCATTGGAGAAGGAAAACAGATTTCGTTCCCAAAGCCGTCCTTTTACAGGAAAATTTATTTATGACGGAGCCTTCATATTGTAGCAAATAGTGTGTAAACGTCATTTTTGACAAAACTATTAAGCATTTTTATTATCTTTTTCATACTTATTTCGTACAGTCCTACGAATTAAAAAAAATCTGATGTGAGCAACACAGGACTTTCCTTATATAATGTAATGAATTTACTACTTTTACAGTAAAAAAATAGGTTTTCTCAAGATATTGAATTTTCGACAATTAGTCATCATTTTCATTGATATATCGTTATTTTTATCCATTTGGCGAGATTTTTGTTAATTTGGCAACATTTCAAAAAGTCGCCAAGTTGGCGACATTCCGCCAAAATCTCGCCAAGCGTTATGGACGAAAAAATAAGTTATTCTTACAGCAGATAAATGACTATTGACGTTCAAATACAAAAGTATTACTTAAAGTATCTTTTTTCATGAATGGAACGAGCTAGATCCACGAGAATGATGTCACCCAAATTATCGTATGGTATTGCATATGAAAAGTGAACATGTTTCTCAATAGGATATATATTTTTTTTAATTTTATATGATTTTTTGATAATTTTTTGAAAAATGTACAATATCTCGAGAACGGTTCATGTTAGCATTCTAAAATTTATGTCAATCGTTTTCTAATGAAAAATTACATAAGAAATGTCTATTTGCGTAACTTTATTAGCGATTTTAATTTTTTAATGATTTTTTCAAAATTTCATTCGAAAATTTAGGGGGGTTCTGAACATTCGATTGCGTATAAAAACAATAGGCTTCCAGTGTTTACGGATTGTGATTTTTGTACCAAATTTTGTTCGAATCGGTCCATTCGTTCGTCAGTTATCGTCTTCACAGACTCACTGACACATACACACACACACATACTTTCATACACACACACAGACATCACTTCAAAAATGTTTGATTCGTGATTAGGGATGCTTGAAACGTGCTCTCCTATCGAAAACTCGAATTCGAATTTTCGACCCCGTCACAATACTTTCCTTATACATTATGTATAAAGAAAGTAAAAAATACTAAGACGTTTCCAGAACCGGTAGAGAAAATTTTTAATAACCCCCCCCCCCCCCTTTCCCTTCAGAAATTCGATGCTTATTCGATATCAGTCGTCATCTAAGCTCTATCTATTGCCAATCCTGAGAAATATATGTTCCAAGGAAATTGTTTGAACGGAAGTGAGAATCCTTAGTTAATCCACCAACCTCTTCCGAAATTTTATTTTTCAGTCATCATCAAAACTCTATATATAGCCGAAATAGATTCTCCGAATAAAACGAAAATTTTTGAAGCGAAAAGGGAAAAAGAACTGGAAGTGGAAATCCTTAGTGAAACCCTCAATCCCTTCCAGAATTTGAAGTTGAATCTTTATCAGTCACCGTCTAATCTCTATCTACAGCAGATCCCGATAAGTAGATGTTTCAGGAAAAAAAGTTCTTAGTTAAATCAATAGTATGGTTGCAATATTGCGTTATGTATGGCCTCTTTTTAAACTAGCTGACGCCATATTTGTCAATACACTCTATCGAAATATCTTAAATTTCATAAGCGGTTTAATGCTGCATTTACTTAGCGACAAGACAGGTATAGTTGCTCCTGTCAACTCAAGTTGTGAGGCATTATTTTAAATGCTATGCTGACCATGTAAGTACACCGGAACACTTGTACTCAATGAAATATAATTCTACCAAAATTAACAAATTTAAAAACAGAAACTTAACAAACTAAAAATTGCATAACTTAAAATCAGAAAAAGAAGCACAATGGCTAAGCATAACAAAAACTAAGGCACACAAAAATGACATTAAAGCCAACCATCTAGATCCGTGCCAGTTACCTCCTACGTGACTACAGGATAAGTCACGTAGGAAGTCGAGAGTATAAAGCCCATACTTTCGAGAGTATAAAGCCCATACTCGTCGAGAGTATAAAGCCCATACTTTCATTAATTTTTACGTGCCTGACGTCCCAGGATCAAGTTCTTTGATTATGGCAAAGGTGGCACGCTTCGTAAATAAAGTTCTATATTTAACATTAAAGTTAAAAATAATAAAGTTCAATGCATTTGTGTCGCCACAGGGTTAAAACTCTCATGTTCTAAAAACGTCAAAATCATTTGTGACAGTAATTCAGATGGCGCTGGGGTAAGAAAGATTCCACCGCTGAGGTAAGATAGATTCCACCACTGGGGTAAGATAGATTAGATAAATAAAACACCGACTACTTCTACTTATATTTAAGGAATTTTATTTGAAAATATTCAAAAATAAATATGCTAAACACATGGATTTAGAAGAAGAGAATTGGATGGATATCAAAATGTAAAAAAACAAAAAAGAAACGCAGTCAAACCTAGCAGCTAATGCTAATTGGACCGATAATGGAACTCCTTAAAATGCAGGTATTCAAAGAGTTTTTTGTATTTTGGCTATTGTTTTACGATGCTAATTATTTTTTTAATCATTTTACAAGAAAATAAAGTAATTAACCTGCTTCTTTATTTTGACGTTTGAATTGGTACGTGTATTAAATAAATAAATATTATATTATATAAATAAAATAAATATCCATAGGGACTCTACCATTCACAGGTCGCTGATTCTGTGCACTGCGAGATATTTCGTCTGCTTCTGCGGGTTGCAATTTTTTGCAGATTCTAGAATGGCGCGTTATCCATCTAGTTCTATTTTTTTTATTCATGACTACCATGACTAAACACTACGTTTTCCTTGTTGTCTGAAATAAGAACAGATGGGGCGTTAATACCGCTAGTGACACCTAGATATAATTCTCAAACTATTATGGTATTTTCAAGCTTTTCATCCATAGAAGTTTTGTCTCTTCCTCTGTAACTTTATGTACAAATCAATCAATTTAAATTAAAAAATTATGAAAAGAACCAAAATTTTACAATATTTTGAAAATTTCAATAAAAAGTATTCTTTGTTATTAACCGAACATTAAAGGGATAACTACCTAATTATTATGTGCATAATATGCACATGAACCAGATAAAAAAAGGAACTTGTAGCTTCTGTATTGTACTCTGGCTTTCACGGTGAAAGCACAATACGAGCAGACGATTTTTTGGAAACTCTAATTGGCTCTGTTTTTTGCTTTACTATTGTAGTTTATTGGAAGCATTTATTCCAGTATATATGGTCTTTATCCTTTCCACTTGAATTGAAACTACCAAAATTATTGTTAAAAGAAAAAGTGAAAAATAAAATCGCAGAAAAATCCAAGGAGCTATCCATTGAATGGATTCCAAGGAATCCTTCAGGCTACCGTCAAAAGCTCACCCGTTCCCATGGAAACCATTGGATTGAAAAGAACAGAGAAAAATGAAATTCTTTTGATGGCTAGATAAAGATGGAATTTATCTATGAATCATATGTCATCATTTATCTATAAATCCATATTCTACATTTCGATACGCAGTGGTTTATTGCAAGTAAAATTACTTGATCACTTTATTTTATAGAAAAGAAAAAGAATAGTTTGAAAAGATATAAATATTGATAACTTTATTCTATTTTAAAGCGACTTGTTCAATTTTCCGTTTACAGTCTTGCTGGATCAGAAGCTATGTTGAACATGCTTTTTCCGTGCTACAATGATTCCTATAAAAGATAAATTTCATTTTCTTGAGTTTATTTATCTTTCAATCTTTTTTCCCTTCAGACTTTTTATGTTGTAAGCGAAGTTCTTATAAAAGTCAGTTAGAAGTTAGCTGTAATAAAATATTATGATAAGTCGATCAACATATATAACAGAATGACAAATCATTAGATCACAAATGTCATTTTATTAAATACTTCCTTCAGGCGTACATGCAATTTTTTAAAAAGCAAGAGCGCTTTCGGGTATCATCATACCCTTCTTCAGTGATGTTAAACGCCATTGAAAAAGGGTATTGATGAATTTAACCAATGCTTCCTAGATGCCCGTCGAATATGTATTTTACCATGGAATATATTTACGCCAAAAAGCTACATATGTGATATGGGAAATATAGCGGAAAGACATATTTTTTTTCCCTCTTAACTTTATTTTTTGAATGACAATGCCATTTTACCTGGTCACTCATGTAACAGAAACCTCTCATGCTTTGGCTAAAGTGACTGCCCTGTCGTTTTATCCTGAAGAAGAAAACTGCTTTTGCCTTCAAAACTTTTCAAAATCAATATTCATTGCTGTGTTAAAGAAGCTTTATTTTTCAGGTAGTAGTTAGCCAATATACAGAAAACTGGTGGTTCGGTTTCTTTATGCATTTGAAATGTATTCAATTAATACAAGACAGCTGAATATATCGGGCAAACCAAGAGCTTCACACTAAATGAGCAACTGCACGTAGAAGTGACTTCTTAAATACATCAGCGGTAGTGCCATCTAGTGAGAAGAATCAGCGAAGGAATAGAATAAAGCAAAAATGAGTAGTCGAGAAAACCAGTAAACAAAAAAATAATAGTAAGGATAAGACGAAGAGCAAAACAGATTAAATATGATGCCAAAAACAAATCATTAACCAGATTAGAATTTTTATTGGTTTCAATAACTCTTAAGAATCCAGATCAAATACTAAATTTTGGATAACAGATAGAGAAAAAAAAATTAAATTCTATGACTTGTCATCCAGGACTTTGATGGGCATTTAATCGTATATGATACAACTGTCCCTGCCTTCGTTATGAAGAACGAATAACTTTTGAAAATCCTGTCTGAACAACTTTTGGCAAAATGATTCCAGTACTTTGGGGGTGCTTCCAAACTTCGAGAGATCATTTATTATGGGCCCATTCAAAATTAGTACACTGGATAGATAACATAGACTAACACACATTTTGATGTCTTAAAACTGGACCTATCTATGTATTTGGAGCGCTGATTAAAAAAATAGCATCAGTTTTGCCTTATCAGCTTTTGGAAATATGGCACAGCTACTTTATTTGCTGATTAAGCCGGTCGTCTGATTCGAAAAATATTGACACTACTATTTAAACAAACATACTATCAAAACATTGCTTACTATTCAAAACATTACATATTATTAAAATAACCAAATACGAATAAATCAGTTTATTTTAAACCGATAGCGCATAAAATGATCAGTTAGCCAACGTACGTATAAATTTCGATAGGGCTTTCTAGAGTGAAGTCACCCAGGACAGTCCGGCTTAAGCTTTGAGCAGTAATCTGCTTACATGTGGTTATTTATCACACTCCCCTGGTATTCCATAGCTTTTTTTTATGTCTTGGTAATATATAATTTTCTTTTCTCTTCCCCTAAATAATCAAGATTTTCTAAATAGGGGATCGATCGAAGTGGCTGTGCAGGTAATGGGTGGACCTTGATAACTCATAATATTGCTAAGCTCGTTAACATTGGAAAGTATGTGCTGTACTAATTCAGAGCCGTTGTTTGATTTATATTTATTTAAGAAGTTTTTGACAACAGGGGGAAAAAAACGAAGACCAGGCACAAGACTCAACATATCAGACTTAAGATTTTTGAACCTATGAAATGTGAATTTTTATAAGTTGCCTTATCTGGGAACCGTAAAATATTCCTGCCTTCAGTTTTTCCTTGCTCAGACCAGGACAGGGAATTTACTTTTAAAGTAATCAAAGTACGAAACGTCTTTGCTCAAAACCTTCACAAATTGTTCATCAGACCTGGCTTGATGTAATGGTGGCAGGGTGATTTTGTCTCTGTCAATCAAAGATTCATTGATTACATTTTGTTCTCCCAATTACCAAATATTTTCTCACTCTTTTCGTATCCAGTGGCAATGTTTCGCTCTGTTTTCATGTTAGGTTGTACTGTGTCTCTAAAACTGGAACTGATACGGCCAAACCGATACCACTTTTGGAATCAATTGCCCAAATATACCCAAGAATAGGTCTAACTTTCAAGGCACCAGATGCAAAAAAAATATCGGGCTGTATAATCATTGTATTTTAAAGAACCAGAGACTTATTTCTTGATTACTTGGCCTTTAACTTTTCGTCGCAGTCATGAAAGACTTTTTGATGGATTCTGGGATTAGGTGCCGAAAGAAATGGAAAGAAAGTTTTCTTTGTATTTGAGGAGGGGAAATGTGCCACCAGTTTAAAAATCGGAAAGGACATTTTACAGGTCATAGTTCTTTATTCGTCTTAAAGAGGGTAGCAGTACCTCGAAATTGGGGTAAAATGCATTGTCAATAAATATCAAATGATATTTTTTTATACCCACAAATATTTGTAAGAAGAACTTGAGCAACGTATTCAAGCGCACATGAAATAAAAATCTGATGTGGGCAGCACATGACTTCCCCTGCAGACTCAAATTCATATTTTCTTTATTTCTTTAATAATTCGTTAGATTGAGTTTTATTGCACCGAATAACACTAAATTTGCATTTTTAATTCAATTTTTGTTTTTATTTGGTAATTGAATATTTTCCCAAAATTGGCGTAGCAAAAATGCAAGAAATCTCAAATATCTTGAGAACGGTTAGTCCTAAAGTATAATGGAGTGTGTTATATTATTTTCCTTGTTAAAAATTGCGTATAAAACAAAAATTCGTTTGATGTATTTGAGCATATATAAACTTTTTTTTCGATTTTGGCGATTTTTGCGGGCCATTTCGTAAAAACAGGCAGGCTGTTCTTTTCCGAATTGTACCAAAATCTAATCAGCAGCAGAGTATCCCACAAGTAACTTATCTACCAATTTTTGTGAAATTGGATCAATTAGTATATTTTAGCTAGTGTGGATACATAGAATTAATTTTTGAGGGCCATTTCGTAAAAAAAGGCAGGTTGTTCTTTTCCGAATCGTACCAAAATCTAATCAGCACCAGAGTCGACCACAAGTGACTTATCTACCAAATTTTATGAAATTTAGTCGATTTGTTGAGTTAGAGTAGAAATATACAATTTTTGCGGGCCATTTCGTAAAAAAAAAAGCAGGTTGTTCTTTTCCGAACCATAACAAAATCTAATCAGCACCAGCTTTTCCGAACCATAACAATATTTAATCAGCACCAGGGTCGACCATAAGTGACTTATCTACCAACTTTTATGAAATTTAGTCGATTAGTTAAGTTAGAGTGGAAATATACAATTTTTGCAGGTCATTTCGTATAAAAATGCAGGTTGTTCTTTTCCGAATCGTATCAAAATTTAATCAGCACCAGGCTGACCTACAAGCGACTTATGCACCAAATTTTGTAAAATTTGATCAATTAGTTTTTCAGTTACAGTGGATACAGGCAGTTTTTGAGGGCCCTTTCGCAAAAAAAGGCGGGTTGGTTTATTCCGAATTTTACCCAAAACTAATCAGCATCAGGGTCACACACAAGTGACTTACCTACCAAATTTTATGAAATTCGATCCATTTGTTTTTGAGTTAGAGTGGATACATACATTGCACAGACAGACACACACACAGACGTCACGCTAAAAATAATTTTTTCGTATTCTAGAGGTCTCAAAACGTGTAGATCCGTCGAAAACTCGAGTTGCGATTTTCGGCATGATTCCAATACTTTCCCGATACATTACCATGTATTACAGGGAAAGTAAAAATGCAGCAAGCGGCTGTTTCGAGGGTACGTTGAATCCTTTACGTCAGTGTTAGAGTAAAGGAGAAACACATCTTCGAAACAGCTGCATACTGCATTTTTATTTTATTTGTTCTGGCATATGTTTCTAAAGTTTTTCCTATCCTTTTCGCAAAGTTATTTTATTTCTTCGTATTGATGGAATATTTATAATTAAGAGTATTTGTTTATTCCTTGTGAAGTTAGAAATAAATAATCGACCTATTTAGTCTAGACTGGCTTACATCTATCATTATAATAATACTGGTCGATAAGACATTTTCATCAAGCAAACCAATAAGCAAATTAGACTAAGTTAAACCCACTGATTTCAAATTTAATATTTTTGTTTTACGGATGTAAGATTTTGGACATAAGGTGAAGGGAAAATGGCATTTCCGTAATAATGATCATGTGAATTATAATGGGCGCCCATAGGGCAGGGCGAGAGGAAGCACTTGCCCTCCTCTGGACGTTCAAAGTCACAAAGTTGGGTATCGAATTAGGGGAAGTTGTACATCTTATCCCTAAATTTGCCCCACTGGCATCAGCCCACTTCCTAGAATAAGTTCTATGGGCGCCCTTGTGAATTATATTTGTTCTATTCAGAAATCTAGTGACGTGAACAACAGTGCGCAGGAAGAACGCTTCCATCATGTCAATGGAACACCGATCGGTTTTTTTTTTAAATACTCTATGACAGATGATTATTGTTGGGTTCTGCAGGGCTGCAGTGAGAAAAAGAAAGCCATCTTATTTTCGACTTTTAATTTTGCTAAAGATATAATTTATATAATATATAATTTATACAATTTTTGTATGAAAGTGTGTTTAATATTATTTTATAACTTTTATAAACGTTGAAACATAACTTGTCCAATAAAAATTGCCACTACTTTACATTCAACCCTCGTAAGTTTGATTTTATAAATTAATGGCAGCAAATTTAATTAAAACTTTACACTGCATTCATTATAAATACGTATGGATAGCTGTTTTTACTTTCCTTATATACATAATGTATAAGGAAAGTATTGTGACGGGGTCGAAAATTCGAAATCGAGTTTTCGACGGGAGAGCACGTTTCAAGCATCCCTGATCACGAATCAAGCATTTTTGAAGTGATGTCTGTGTGTGTGTGTGAAAGTATGTGTGTGTGTGTGTGTGTGTCAGTGAGTCTGTGGAGACGATAACTTACGAACGAAGGGACCGATTCAAACGAAATTTGGTACAAAAATCACAATCCCTAAACACTGGAAGCCTATTGTTTTTATACGCAATCAAATGCTCAGAACCCCCCTACATTTTCAAGTGAAATTTTGAAAAAATCTTAAAAAAATCAAAACCGCTAAGAAAGTTACGCAAATAGACATTTCTTATGTAATTTTTTATTAGAAAACGATTGACATAAATTTAAAACGCTAACATGAACCGTTCTCGAGATATTGCACATTTCTTAAAAAAATTATCAAAAAGTTATATAAAATAAAAATAAAATATTTCCTATTGAGAAACATGTTCACTTTTCATATCTAATACCATGCGATAAATTGGGTGACCTCATTCTCGTGGATCTAGTTCGTTCCATTCATGATAAAAGATACTTTGAGTAATACTTTTGTATTTGATGGCCAATAGTCATTTATCTGCGGTAAGAATAACTTATTTCTCCATCCATAACGCTTGGCGAGATTTTGGCGACGAATTTGGCAGAATATAGCCAACTTGGCGACATTTTTAATTGTTGTCAAATTAACAAAAATCTCGCCAAATTGATAAAAATGACGCTAAATCAATGAAAATGACGACTCATTGAAGAAAATTCAATATCTTGGAAAGAATATATGTATCTACTATAAGAATAACATTTTTTTAACTGTAAAAGTAGTAAATTCATTGCATTATATAAGGAAAGTCATGTGTTGCCCACATCATATTTTTTTAAATGTTTTAATCGAGAGGATGAAATAATTTATTAGTAAGAACCAGATTTACCGCACTACCGAGGGAGGAATGCCTATTGTATAATTAAGTTACACACAGGCACATTAGCGTCGCCAGGACAAAATTTGGGTGAAGTTTTGGTAACTAGATATTTTATTTCTCATTTCGCCAAATTAGATATAATTTCTCCGAACTTCAATGAAGTTCGTGGAGGGTGGTTGACCCCCCCCCCCCCCCCCCCCCCGCCACACACACACACACACACAAATCTCCCCTCTGGACAACGCCATTACACAAGCATTACTCTCATGTCCGATACTTTTAATTTCTGTCGGTGTATTTCCGATAGAAAAATCCTAATCAGCACCAGAGTCGACCACAAGTGACTTATCTACCAAATTTTATGAAATTTAGTCGATTTGTTGAGTTAGAGTAGAAATATACAATTTTTGCGGGCCATTTCGTAAAAAAAAAAGCAGGTTGTTCTTTTCCGAACCATAACAAAATCTAATCAGCACCAGCTTTTCCGAACCATAACAATATTTAATCAGCACCAGGGTCGACCATAAGTGACTTATCTACCAACTTTTATGAAATTTAGTCGATTAGTTAAGTTAGAGTGGAAATATACAATTTTTGCAGGTCATTTCGTATAAAAATGCAGGTTGTTCTTTTCCGAATCGTATCAAAATTTAATCAGCACCAGAGTCGACCACAAGTGACTTATCTACCAAATTTTATGAAATTTAGTCGATTTGTTGAGTTAGAGTAGAAATATACAATTTTTGCGGGCCATTTCGTAAAAAAAAAAGCAGGTTGTTCTTTTCCGAACCATAACAAAATCTAATCAGCACCAGCTTTTCCGAACCATAACAATATTTAATCAGCACCAGGGTCGACCATAAGTGACTTATCTACCAACTTTTATGAAATTTAGTCGATTAGTTAAGTTAGAGTGGAAATATACAATTTTTGCAGGTCATTTCGTATAAAAATGCAGGTTGTTCTTTTCCGAATCGTACCAAAATCTAATCAGCACCAGAGTCGACCACAAGTGACTTATCTACCAAATTTTATGAAATTTAGTCGATTTGTTGAGTTAGAGTAGAAATATACAATTTTTGCGGGCCATTTCGTAAAAAAAAAAGCAGGTTGTTCTTTTCCGAACCATAACAAAATCTAATCAGCACCAGCTTTTCCGAACCATAACAATATTTAATCAGCACCAGGGTCGACCATAAGTGACTTATCTACCAACTTTTATGAAATTTAGTCGATTAGTTAAGTTAGAGTGGAAATATACAATTTTTGCAGGTCATTTCGTATAAAAATGCAGGTTGTTCTTTTCCGAATCGTATCAAAATTTAATCAGCACCAGGCTGACCTACAAGCGACTTATGCACCAAATTTTGTAAAATTTGATCAATTAGTTTTTCAGTTACAGTGGATACAGGCAGTTTTTGAGGGCCCTTTCGCAAAAAAAGGCGGGTTGGTTTATTCCGAATTTTACCCAAAACTAATCAGCATCAGGGTCACACACAAGTGACTTACCTACCAAATTTTATGAAATTCGATCCATTTGTTTTTGAGTTAGAGTGGATACATACATTGCACAGACAGACACACACACAGACGTCACGCTAAAAATAATTTTTTCGTATTCTAGAGGTCTCAAAACGTGTAGATCCGTCGAAAACTCGAGTTGCGATTTTCGGCATGATTCCAATACTTTCCCGATACATTACCATGTATTACAGGGAAAGTAAAAATGCAGCAAGCGGCTGTTTCGAGGGTACGTTGAATCCTTTACGTCAGTGTTAGAGTAAAGGAGAAACACATCTTCGAAACAGCTGCATACTGCATTTTTATTTTATTTGTTCTGGCATATGTTTCTAAAGTTTTTCCTATCCTTTTCGCAAAGTTATTTTATTTCTTCGTATTGATGGAATATTTATAATTAAGAGTATTTGTTTATTCCTTGTGAAGTTAGAAATAAATAATCGACCTATTTAGTCTAGACTGGCTTACATCTATCATTATAATAATACTGGTCGATAAGACATTTTCATCAAGCAAACCAATAAGCAAATTAGACTAAGTTAAACCCACTGATTTCAAATTTAATATTTTTGTTTTACGGATGTAAGATTTTGGACATAAGGTGAAGGGAAAATGGCATTTCCGTAATAATGATCATGTGAATTATAATGGGCGCCCATAGGGCAGGGCGAGAGGAAGCACTTGCCCTCCTCTGGACGTTCAAAGTCACAAAGTTGGGTATCGAATTAGGGGAAGTTGTACATCTTATCCCTAAATTTGCCCCACTGGCATCAGCCCACTTCCTAGAATAAGTTCTATGGGCGCCCTTGTGAATTATATTTGTTCTATTCAGAAATCTAGTGACGTGAACAACAGTGCGCAGGAAGAACGCTTCCATCATGTCAATGGAACACCGATCGGTTTTTTTTTAAAATACTCTATGACAGATGATTATTGTTGGGTTCTGCAGGGCTGCAGTGAGAAAAAGAAAGCCATCTTATTTTCGACTTTTAATTTTGCTAAAGATATAATTTATATAATATATAATTTATACAATTTTTGTATGAAAGTGTGTTTAATATTATTTTATAACTTTTATAAACGTTGAAACATAACTTGTCCAATAAAAATTGCCACTACTTTACATTCAACCCTCGTAAGTTTGATTTTATAAATTAATGGCAGCAAATTTAATTAAAACTTTACACTGCATTCATTATAAATACGTATGGATAGCTGTTTTTACTTTCCTTATATACATAATGTATAAGGAAAGTATTGTGACGGGGTCGAAAATTCGAAATCGAGTTTTCGACGGGAGAGCACGTTTCAAGCATCCCTGATCACGAATCAAGCATTTTTGAAGTGATGTCTGTGTGTGTGTGTGAAAGTATGTGTGTGTGTGTGTGTGTGTCAGTGAGTCTGTGGAGACGATAACTTACGAACGAAGGGACCGATTCAAACGAAATTTGGTACAAAAATCACAATCCCTAAACACTGGAAGCCTATTGTTTTTATACGCAATCAAATGCTCAGAACCCCCCTACATTTTCAAGTGAAATTTTGAAAAAATCTTAAAAAAATCAAAACCGCTAAGAAAGTTACGCAAATAGACATTTCTTATGTAATTTTTTATTAGAAAACGATTGACATAAATTTAAAACGCTAACATGAACCGTTCTCGAGATATTGCACATTTCTTAAAAAAATTATCAAAAAGTTATATAAAATAAAAATAAAATATTTCCTATTGAGAAACATGTTCACTTTTCATATCTAATACCATGCGATAAATTGGGTGACCTCATTCTCGTGGATCTAGTTCGTTCCATTCATGATAAAAGATACTTTGAGTAATACTTTTGTATTTGATGGCCAATAGTCATTTATCTGCGGTAAGAATAACTTATTTCTCCATCCATAACGCTTGGCGAGATTTTGGCGACGAATTTGGCGGAATATAGCCAACTTGGCGACATTTTTAATTGTTGTCAAATTAACAAAAATCTCGCCAAATTGATAAAAATGACGCTAAATCAATGAAAATGACGACTCATTGAAGAAAATTCAATATCTTGGAAAGAATATATGTATCTACTATAAGAATAACATTTTTTTAACTGTAAAAGTAGTAAATTCATTGCATTATATAAGGAAAGTCATGTGTTGCCCACATCATATTTTTTTAAATGTTTTAATCGAGAGGATGAAATAATTTATTAGTAAGAACCAGATTTACCGCACTACCGAGGGAGGAATGCCTATTGTATAATTAAGTTACACACAGGCACATTAGCGTCGCCAGGACAAAATTTGGGTGAAGTTTTGGTAACTAGATATTTTATTTCTCATTTCGCCAAATTAGATATAATTTCTCCGAACTTCAATGAAGTTCGTGGAGGGTGGTTGACCCCCCCCCCCCCCCCGCCACACACACACCACACACACAAATCTCCCCTCTGGACAACGCCATTACACAAGCATTACTCTCATGTCCGATACTTTTAATTTCTGTCGGTGTATTTCCGATAGAAAAATTCCATCAAAGAAACAAACACTTTTGTACAAACGCCTGCTCCATAATGTTTTGCAAAATGGGTTCTAGAGCTAGCTCTTGAGGAAACTTTGATCGGTAGCTTATTATCGGTCCATTCAAAAGGAACGTAGCCGCTAAAGAATCGTTGCATTTCAAAGGACCGAAGACTTATTGATTGCTTGGCCGTTAACTTTTATCCCCCGGTCATAAAAGTCTTTCGATTGATTCCTATCAGTGCTGAAAGAAATGATATAAATGCCTCTTGTAAAAAGTGTGTGATTGATTAGAAAAACCTCCCAGAGAAAGAATACTAAATACGATGCAATAGTCTTATTACTTTCCCTACATACATATTATAATGTATAATAGAGAAAGTACTGTGACGGGGTCGAATTCGACGGAAGAGAACTTTTTAAATATTTCTGAACTCGAATCGAACGTTTTTGATGTGATCTGTGTGTGTGTGTGTGTTTGTGGACGCGATATCTCATGAATCAAATAGTGTTTGGAAAATAATTTGGTAGGATAAGTATAAGTATGTAATTGATTACTGGTGTGATGGATAGTGTGTAATTGATTAGAAAAACCTCCAAGAGAAAGAATGCGATGGATAGTTATACAGGATACGATGTAATAGTTTTATTACTATCCCTACATACACATTTTAATGTATAATAGAGAAAGTATTGTGACGGAGTCGAATTCGCGTTTTCGACGAAAGAGCACGTTTTAAGTATCCCTGAACATAAATTAAATAGTGGTTGGAAATAGTATTTGAAAAATAATGTGGTAGGATTACTACAGTCGGTGAATAGGGGGAATAGGGGAGAGGGAGGTCGCATTCGAGCGAGTTTCGATAAAATTGTTTTGTGACCTTTTTATATACGCGAGAACAACGTGTACTATATAACTTAAAGCTTGACTCGTTATAATTTTAAATAGTTTTCATCTTATCTCTGATAATCCTTATGTTGTAGTAATGATTATTATCCGGGGGAGAAAATTTTCCGATTATACACCAGGGCAGGATACATTCAGACATACATAAATATTAATAAAAATTAAGCAGTATTGAGCATTGAGAAATTTTTATTTCGAAAAACTTTATTAATGGAGAAAATTATCTTACTTCTAAAAGTACCGAATTTTCACAAAGTTTAAAATAAGTTACAGGTCTTGAAGAAGTATTTACTGGATTATTTACAATAGGCAATGGAAGTTTTGTGAAGCAATGAATTGAAGTAAGCAATGAATCTTTTACACCTTATAACACTGATATCCCTTTTATGGGGGGGGGGATGAGAGAATTTCACGATCTTCTCTGTCTTCGTAAAAACGAAATAGTGTATTTTGGATTATTTTCGATACCTTCAATTTGACCAACATAGTAAATTACATTTCTTTTTTCTGTTTTGAATTCCACTAGAATAGAGTCATATGTTGCAGCTTGCAAATAATGAATGCTCGATTAAATTATTCTAATGCATGGGTTGTTATGGTTTACAACGTCATCTCGGTGTCAGAGCTTTTTGAGAAGATCGGACAGTTTTTATGGCCTCAGAGATAAAGATCTATTATTTTAATAAAATTTATTTGTTTTTCAATAGTTGAATCAGATAAAACGGGTGAAAAAAAGTCCGAAAAAGACCCGATTTTACATGTCCGAATGTGCCCCAGACGTTATTTTGACACAAGACAGCTGCTCAATAGGAAACTTTAAATTTGTAAACCCAAATATATTAATCTACACTGTAGCTGAGTTGTAGAAGATCCACATGCTCAACAAAGTGACTCTGTATTATATAGGGAAAGTCAAAACGGCTCACTTCAGACCTTTTTACGATGGAAAGGATATCAAGTGTTTGAAATTCGTGGAAAAGGTTGTAACGTCCTTACTCTTGTAAGACGTTAACATTCCAAATGTGACTTAACTCAAAATATTTAACCTTCTGCTTACGGGTGGGACAGCGCCCATCCCAAACGAAGAACCTCTCAAAAAGACAGGTATTTGACATACCCTATCCCAAACAGTTCGATCCCTCTTTCCAGACATTGGCGTCCATGGACACCAAAGCCTGCAAAAAGGGATCGAACTGTTTGGGATAGGGTATGTCAAATACCTGTCTTTTTGAGAGGTTCTTCGTTTGGGATGGACGCTATCCCATCCGTAAGCAAAAGGTTAAATATGCTGAAAGACAAACACGAAATCACACCAACTTCCAGGGATGTGTACCAGAAACCCAATTTAAATTTAAATAGCAATTTTAATAACTTGAAATGCAGGGCGTCTTGCCTGAATAACATAGACTCAAAATTACTACTTGTAATCTATAATCACGCACACACGTTTCTCTTAAATACAATTATGTAATGGTGGATACAATGGCTATACAATGGTTTAAATTAGAAACCTGCCCTAACCGATCAACCTACGTTAGACCAAATGATGATAATAATGATAGTGATTACCTACAGGACCGGCTACTTGATTCAATAAACAAACAGATCCTTTCTCTCACTACAGAACAACCAACACTTCGCTTCGCTGACAGAAATCATACTGCCACTACAAGCGTCGAGAAACTGATTCCTTCCCTTTCAAGGATCAAGGAATTCAGTTGTTTGGAGTCCCTGAGCTGGGAAAATTTCCAGCTTTAACCTCCACCGGAAATTAATGGAAATAGAGATCAGTTGCATATTTTGAAATGATAGTAATTTTGATATGATAATATTGATAGTAATGATAGTAAACAATAATGATAAATAATAATGGTAAATAATAATGATAGGGAATAATAATTTGGGGGGCTTCAGTTTACAATATCAATCTCTAGGGGTCTAAGTTATACGTCAGCACGGGTTCGGGCCTATCCCGTGGGCTTGGGCCCGACCTGTCCCTCAGGCTTGATCCACGGGCTGAGGTCTGACCTGGTCCACGCGCCGGACTCGGACCACGTTTTATTAAATTCGGGTCGTGTCGGGCCGGGTCAAAATAAATAAAAAAGCCAAAAATAGATCAAAATTGAAACAGGAAAATTTGAAATTGCATATGGAACAAAATTTTTAATTAGCGGATAAAAGTATTCTTGTCCCATATTAAGTAATAAAATTTTGTTCTGTACGGAGAACGCAGATTGGTAAATTAGAACCGGATACAGAAAAATTATAATTTCAGATAAAAAAAAAATTGAAGACTTATTTATTCGACGACATTCCGATGTCAAAATAAAACACTGTTCTTCGCAGCATTCAAGTTGTTTGAAACTGCAGTTAGAGACAGGGGCGGCATTTCAGCATTCCATTTGGGGGTGCGAGATTTGCATGTATGAAAATCCACAATATGGAATAAATAAAAATTTGTTAACAGGAGGGGGGGGGGGGATCACAAAATTGAATTGATGTTGAGAAAAATAATGTTGTTAACATAATTTTTGTACATAATTATGTTAACATAATTGTTGTTAACATAATTTTTCTAAATACAAATATCTATATTTATTTACTTTTTATCGAAGTTTTAAACGCCGGTTCTTAGAATCTGGAAGAAGAGAAAAATTTGTTACAATTAAATCATAATCCAGTCGTATATCTTGTTCTATAGCTAAAGCAGCTAAATATGAAAGTCTTTCTTGTCCCATTGTACTGCGAAAATAATTTTTCAGCCTCATAAGACACTAAAAAGACCTTTCACAACTGGCTGAGCTGATTGGCACAGTCAAAAACAATTTAACTAATAATGTTATGACAGGAAACACATTTTTTTAAATTCCGCTCTTTAAAATAATCCAGGCGACTTTTGAAATTGGTATGGTCTATGTTTTCATTCTTCACCATTGAATAAAACAGTCGCAATTCACACAGCAACCCCTCTTTCTGGAAGTCATATATTTTGCATATGGTTGAAACATTTTGTTTTTCTTTTTGGACATCTGACACGGATAATACTGAACTAAGGGCAAACAAAACAGGTATATTGTTCTCATTAAATCTTGTCTCAATTTCATTAGATACTGAATCTACAATTTCATATTGAATATTGAATCTGTGATATGATTTAACATCATCATGCGGATTTTTTTCACCGCCTCCAAATTCGCTTGGAATTTTTTTACGTCTTTTCAGTTTTGGTCCAGAATAAGAATTTTTTTCGTAAAGTTATGTCACAAAACTCCACACTAGATTGAAATATGTATCAGTACGAAAAGAACTAACCGTTTCAATAGTAGCTTTAGCTAAAGCTTGCACAGCCTGAAAATTAAAATCAGATGACTGAAAATGCTTTGAGAGAGTATTGCATTGATCAAAAACACTGTTCAATACAAACGAAATGAACAAAAATTTGAACGATGTCATGTATGTTAAAAGGGCTTTGGTTCTTCCACCATTGAGAAAATCGTTTTCAGATAATTCTTCCAGTGTTAAAATCACAACTTTAAAATTATTAAGTAGTGCTTTTATGGCTTTAACTCTGGAAGACCACCTCGTATCACTTAGTGATTGTAGAGTTGAAGAGCCTCCAGAAAAAGTATTTGTTGATGAGCGAATCTTTTCGAAAAAAGCATGTCTTGTATATGATGTTTCTATGAAAGAATATAATGCATTGAGCTGCTGAAATGCATTTCTAGTGAAAGGAAGGGATGAGCATGCGCTAACTACACATAAATTTAATCGGACACTTGAAATTAAGTGAAAAGGATAACATCACCCCCATTTTTTCAAGTTGAAAAGGGCTCGTTCCAGCCGGAAGTGGGAACTTCACTGTGAAGGTTGGATCTTTTGAAGCTCCATAGCGTGAGAAAACTGACTAGTGGACAGTCGATAAAAAAAGGGAGAAGCCGATAGAGATGAGGAAAAATTTTAGAGATTTTTTGAAAGTAAGGATTTGAGGAGAAATGAGTGTTCTTCATCGCTGCATTAGAAAAGTCTTTTCCGCGCCTATTTGAGTCCAATAATTTTTTTAAAAATCCCGTGATTAAAAATGGACGGCGTCATAAAAAAGGGAGAAAAATAAAGGTTCCTTGTACGGTGACCGTTAGAGGTAAGTGAGTTGCGTCTTATGTTTCTCACATAAGCAAAAATAACATAGAATGTTCCTAAAGAATCTATAAATTCATAATGCAAGAATAACATAAAATGTTCCTAAAGAATCTATAAATTCATAATTCAAGAATAACATAAAATACTCTTAAAGTATATATAAATTCATAAATTGGCCATTAGAAGTTGTGTCGTATGCAAATTTTACATAACTTCAGCAACGGCCGCGGTAGCCCATTGGTTAGCGCGTTGGAGTTGCACTCGGTAGGCCCGGGTTCGATTCCAGCCACTGCCAAAACTGCCGCCGTGTTCATGCGGAGTACGATCACGTTAAACATGTGGGTCCGAAAGTCCTTCCGAGAGGTTGGTGGTAGGGGAAGGAGGGTACGGTCCCTGTGGATGACTCCCCCACTGGGTTCCGGTCTAAATTGGGTGGCACTTCCCGACCGTCCAAACAGTTACCTTACACCTTTCTGGTAGGTCGGACGGTCTGGGTTTCAACAACAACATAACTTCAGCATTCACACCGTTGAGCCTTTGCCTACAATTGTTAAACTAAGTAAAAATGTAGAATTCAAAGTATCTTTACATTCCATTTGAAGTAATAAGTGCCAATCCGACTTGCAATCTATTCCAAAAACCGTCAAATTGGCAATATGTCGTTAGACTCTTGTGACCTGGACTTCAACGCAATGACAATCCATTTATGACAAGAATCCGCTATACCTTTTACTATATGTGAGTACCTGACTTTTGTAATTTCTTGAGAGCATTAAATAAAGTAAATAGCACAATAGATAATATACATTTTTCCTCTCGCGGTAGTGCTGTGGAGCAACAAATTGCGAGCATTGGTTTTCAACTCCAAACTTTGTTTCTTCATTGTAAGATTTCAAAGCAGGGGAAAAGTGCATCGAGTAATTGACACGACAGTATAACATGTTCCGCTCAAACCGCTCATCCACCAATCAGATCCTTTGTTCAGCGTTGCACAGATAATTGACAGACTATGAGCTACTTATCTATAATAATTGACTAATGTGCTTCTAAAAAGTTTTTCCAGACTCTCCAGAAGTCCGTTCTCCCACCTCCCAGAGACTTAGAGGATTGTAACTTTGTGATCAAACCCGAGAAAGGGGCCTAACAAAACCGAGTTATTATTTTCCCCTCTGAAGGCGCAGGAAGTAGAAGGGGGATAATATAATATAATATTATATTATATTGTTTATATAATATAATTATATTATATTATATTATATTATATTATATTATATTATATTATATTATAAAGTATTTCCAGGTTCTGCATAAGTGTCCCTGTAACGTAGAAAGCTAAGTCATTGCACACTTATAATATCGACCACAGATGAAAACCTTAGTGGAACCGGATTTTCGATACCCCCCCCCCTTTACACACACACACACACACACACACACACTGGAGTTAAGCGTGAAAAATGGTGTGGTTTTAAAAAATATTTCCAGAATCCCCCTGGTGACATAGAAGGCTGAATCTTTGCACTTTAATAGTATCGCCCATCCATGGGACATAACCTAACGGAGCAAAATTTTCGATTTCCATCGGGGGGGGGGGGGGGGGGAGAGAACTTTGTGTTTTCAAAAAGTCTTTCCAGGCCCTCCAGAAGTCCCCGTGAGTTAAAATGCTGCATCTCTGCGCATTTATAGTATCGACTATTACACGAAACCTAACAAACCCAAAATTTCGATTAAGACGACTGTTTCCGACGCTAAGCGCCACATATTGTTAAACAAAATAAAACTCCTTACGAAAAATGTTGCAACTTTGTTTTTCAAGAATGCTAGTTTCTCTGCTTTTGACATGCTTAAGAGCTAGTAATAGTTATAATAGTTGGTTCTAATTACCAAGCACTCACCTTTTACTATTCACTAAATACGAGTATTTGCACACAGGTGAAAACACTTACTTTTGGCTAACGTCTTCTGTCCATGAATAATTAACCCCACGATCAGACCAACCGAATAATTGGCACAGTACTTGGCTCTCAGACAACATTTCATCCGGTAGATTTGCATTATTAATTCCTCTATATGCAAGAGTTAAGCTGCATAAGCCTTCTTTTGTGCTTACGGCATAAAAGAAGGCTTCTGTGCAGTTTTATTCTAGAAGATAGATTTAAGAAAAGAAACATCCCCAGGGAAGGGGAGTGAGCGCTCGCATATCTCTCTTTCATTTGAGATATATTTCTTCATTAAATTAGACTAGCAACTAAATTAAGTTTATTATGCTAGCCAGTGGTGTTATTCCACTTTTCTAACTGGTTTCAAAAGATTTTAAAACCGGCCCTGTATTAAAAGAACAACCACCTCAAAGCAGTGGCCAGGCAGAGAGACCCCCCTGATAAAGTGTTCCATTTTTAGTAGTGACAAGGAATTTGCTGTTCTAAAAAATCCTGAAAAACTGAATTCCTGATTTCGATTTTTAAGGACTTTAAAACTGCTTAAATGTGTACCAAAGGGTTTAAAAAGTGCTTAATTTTCTTACGGATTTCACAATTCATAAATTACAATAAAAGTAAGAAAAATTGTCTCTTAAGAGTGATGATCAGATTGCAAACTGGGGACCTCCTCTTTCCCATCACCATATGGAAAAATCTGATGTGGGCAACACATGACTTTCCTTATATATTAAACAATGAATCTACTACTTTTACAGTTTAAAAAAAATGTTATTCTTATAGTAGATATTTATATTCTTTCAAAGATATTGAATTTTCTTGAATTAGTCGTCATTTTCATTGATTTAGCGTCATTATTATACATTTGGCGAGATTTTCGTTAATTTGGTAACATTTAAAAATGTCGCCAAGTTGGCAGCATTCCGCTAAATTCGTCTCCGAAATCTCGCCAAGCGTTATGGACGGAGAAATAAGTTATTCTTACAGCAGATAAATAAATCACTATTGGCGTTCAAATACAAAAGTATTATTCAGAGTATCTTTTCTCGTGAATGGAACGAGTTAGATCCACGAGAATGATGTCACCCAATTTATCGCATGATATTACATATGAAAAGTGAACATGTTTCCTAACAGTTAATATATTTTTTTTATTTATGGGACTTTTTGATAAATTTATTTTAAAAATGTACAATATCTCGAGAACGGTTCATGCTACCGTTCTAAAATTTATGTCAATCGTTTTCTAAGGAAAAATTACATAAGAAATGTCTATTTGCGTAACTTTATTAAGGATTTTGATTTTTTGATAATTTTTTCAAAATTTCACTCGAAAATTTAGGAGGGTTCTAAACATTCGATTCCGTTTTAAAACAATAGGCTTCCAGTATTCATGGATTGTGATTTTTGTACCAAATTTCATTCGAATCACTCCATTCGTTCGTGAGATATCGTCTCCACAGACTCACTGACACTCACACACACACACACACACACACACACACACACATACTTTCACACACACACACACAGACATCACCTCAAAAACGATCGATTCGTGATCGATGCTTGAAACGTGCTCTTCCGTCGAAAACTCGAATTCGAATTCCCCGTCTCTCAATACTTTCCTTATACATTATGTATATCAGGAAAGTAAAAAGGGGTCAAGGTAATGTTTTATATTTTTCTGTTTCTGTTTCTTTCACTGTCCTGATAGAAATCCAACGTTGATTTTCCCAGCCTAATTATAGATTATTGTAGCACCCATAATCAGGGTATAACTGGAAAATCACAAGGCCTTTTCATGCAACTTGTATTTTATTTTAGCGTACAAGTAACAAACTTTTCCGCTAACGGTCGCTAGATACATAGCGACCAATTTTTGTAGCAATCCGTTTTTTTTTTTTTGTTTTTTGCAAGTTTGCGCAGCGGGCGCAAATGTAGTAAACAACAAAATTGGATTCAAGTTTAGCGTGAGCAGATCGAGTGGGTCCATTGCTGAGAAGAAAATATAACGCGAAAATTGCATCAAAAACGGAGCAAAAGTCGCTAAGATAGAAAAAACTGTTTTAAAAAGGGCCCCGGTCCCCTCTCAAGGAGCCCCCTTTAGAGGCGGAACCATCCAGCTCCTTATCACTGCCCTCTTTTTAAAAACAAAAATTCAAAAATGCCCCACCCCGGCAAGAACGTAGATCAAAAAGTCTTTGTTTTACGGTCGTTTTAATATGAATTGCTTCTTATTTAAGTACAATTAAAAGCTTAATTGTTAATATTAGAAGTGATTATCGAAGAAATGTGATTTTTTTTCTGGGAATGCTTATCATACTGTTGCAATCTTATAGTTAATTCAAATCTCAATCTATAAAACTCGTGATTTTAAATTTCTGAATTTTAAGTCCAAAGTTACTGCCTAAGCTCCAGAATGTCTTGTGATTTCCCAGTTTCGCAAGTAAGACGCTTATCTATGATCTCGCCGCCGTGCTTGAACAAATTTCGAACCGCATTTTTCTCCATGCGTTTTACGGTGTTTTAATGTGGTCGCAAAAGAAATTCGTGCCACGTTCTCAATGCATTTTACGGTGTTTTTCGGGAGTTTTAAAAATATATTTAAAAGAAAGTCAAATTTATCAAGAATCCGGCTTCTAGATGCTGTTGAAAATTTATCTGTCTCCTATTCAAGCCAAAAATCGAGTTTTCAACTTTTTTTTTTTTTTTTTTTTTTTTTTTTTTTTTAAAGAAGAGATAGGTTTTTCGCACACCCATCTTTACTCTGATTTTGACAGTTTTTTATAAATATTTAAAAATCTATCACATTTTTCGAATTTTCAGGAGTTGCAGGACCATTTCCGGTTCGATAACTACGTATAGAAGAAAAAAAACGTGAGCTTCTAGGTCGAATAGGGGCTTCGGAATAAGCGACGTATACATAGATACACGATTGCGTTTTTATAGTTTTAGTGTACAATTATCTTCCGATCAGAAAACTTTCTTCCGTTTGTAGGATTTATTTGTAAAAGTCTCTAATATACTCGTGGAAAGTTCACCATTTCTTACTTGTGATCATTCGTATAATGTCGAAAGCCCAGATCATCCGACTCATCCTAGGACATAGAGCAATTAATTGGATGGCAGCATTCGTATAATGTCGTCAAAAGTCTGTCAAATATTTTTAAATTAGCAAGATCCAAAATATGTCAATTTTTCTCAAATATCAGGAAATTTTTATCGGTAACGACAGAGAGTTTTATAAGCATCTCTAGATTATCTTATTTTTGTTTAAATAGGTTGCTCAATTTTTCCTTATCCTTTGCAAAATGTGTATTTTACTTATAGAATTCCTCAGAATTTTGGATATAGTAAATGATAATAAATGATTTCATATTTTATAAAGTTTAATACAACTTCATATTGCAGTAAACCTACTTTTTTTCACAGAATTTTTTTTTGTTAGTACTTTAAGTATGCTTTAAAAGTTCTTCATTTTTTTTAATAAAAAATATACAAGAACCCTGAAAAATTGCTTTTGGTGAATTGTTTTATAAATTACTTCATTTTGTATTGTACAGAAATAGGATGTTTTAGTTTAAAGGGACAGTACACTAGTGAACCTTCAAATTTTTTAAATAACGCGTTTTCTAATTTTAATATCATTTTGTAGTATACTAAATTCCAAAAAGATTGATATCAATTATATTATTAATACTTTCATTCTATCATGAGATATTTAAAAAAAAATGGAATGCAAAGTCGTTATTTTGATGCTTACCTTGAAACTTTAACTGCGTTTTACTCGAAACACGGTTTTCTATTCTTTCACGCATCATATCTCGTGAACAAACCACTGAAATCTCCTGAAACTTTATGAGTAGAAGAATGAAGCTTTATTTAAATTATAACTGTTCCTTTATCTAGTAAAAAAAATTTTTTGCTTATATTATTAAAATAATAAAGTTCAAAACGAGTTTTTATTTCTTTTATTCAATTACCTAGTTAAAGCCCTTCTTCGATCCAGACCGTCTGGCCAACCCGAAGGTGTAAGGTATATGTTTGGATGGCCGGGAAGTACCACCCAATTTAGACCAGAACCCATTGGGGGCGGCATCCACAGGGACCGTACCCTCTTTCCCCTAGCACCAACCTCTCGGAAGGACCCACATATTTAACGTGCCCGTACTCTGCGTAAACAGAGGGACAATTTGGGCAGAACCGGGATCGAACTCAGGTCGTTTGAGTGCAATCCCGAGCTAACCACTGAACTCTCCCACCCTAGTTAAAACCCTAAAAATGGAAATAGAGGAGATTCCATAGTTCACAAATTGAGCACTGATAATATCCTTGTTTAGATATAATAATTATTTAAATGAGCCATGCAAAAATAGAGAATTTTGCGCGCAATAAAATTTCAAAAATAAAACATCTGGCTTTAATAAATAAAATTTTAATTATATGAATATTATTATTTTACCTTTTGAAACTTTATCTATAATTAAATATATAGGTTTTAGTAGGTCTGAAAATGTCATGCATTTTATGTGATAAGATATGTTACTATTTAAATTTAGTCATTGTTATATCCTGCGCATAAAAATCTCATCTTCGACTTTGCGTCGCTCTACATTCTCATCTTCCCAATGAAAGATGAAGAGGAAAGTCTTGAGCGAAGAAAATGTTAAGTGCTTGTTTTTTCTCTGAACCAAGTGTCATCAAATATGCAAATATCCCTTTTACTTATTCATTTATTTGTTTCTGCATTGTTAGCATCTCTGAGAAATTAACCTCATCTTCCTCCGCATCCAAACTTTTACCTGCACAATCGTTTGTAACGCGCATGCGCATATGATCTTTCAAGGTTGGATGCTGCCCAAAATATTGCAGTGTTTAAGATGAGCATCATATAAATGTTTGCCAAGAGATAGATATTTGCCGATGTTTGGCATTTAAATAATTTGAAAATAAGTATGTGAATATTCTTAAATAGTTTATTTGAAAGCGCGAAGATAAAATTTACAAAATTTTGATTATATGTGATACAAAATATTTGTGACAAAATATATACAAATACATACAATGTACGTATTTGTGATACAAAATATGTGAAGAAAATTTTAGCAGATAAGTATTCTAAAAATTAAATCAAATAATTAAGATACTGATAAAACACATTTTATTTTGACTAAGGCGATTGTTTTAATTTCAAAAGAAAAATTTAAATATTTACTTCTATAATAATTGTTACTCACAAATCTAAATGAAAGCAAATTTACTCAAATTCTTGTCGTCTAGTAATCTAAAAATAAAAATAATTTGTTTAGTAACAACATGAACAGTTGATTAAATGTATAAACCGGCAGAAAGGGGGCAAAAAAGGACCTGATGAAGAAGGTTCTTTTCTGCCTGCTTAGGTGAAAAACACTTACTCTGCAAATAAATACTACATAACACTTAAGATACCCTATGACGAAATCTATAATTTCTGTGTGTTTGTTTGTCTTGCATAGCGGAAAATCTAAGTGATGTACAGCCATAAAATTTGGTACAGGGGCACCTCGGCTCCCGGGAGGAAACTTCAAGGGTTTTTTCTGTTTTCCTTTTTTCCAAATTAATTTAAACTTAAAAGTCGAAATTCAGCCTTTCGGATTAGTCGCATCATCTATTGCATGCAGCTAAAGCAAAAACATTTTTTTTACGATCGCTAAAACTCAAACAATTTTTCCGAGTATTTTATTGGTAAACAAACTCAACATCGATTTCTTTATCTAATTTTTCTCAAATAAATATTTCCTTCGAATCACTTTATTTTCTTAACCAAAAACTCCGTAAAAAAAATAAATTTTAATTTATCTATCTTTAAAATAAAATTCGCTGCAAAATGAAAATGTACCCGGCTTAACCCGGTCGCTTTTTGAGAACTTGATTAAATGAATTAAATGAATCTCTATTTTACTTCCGGGAAACGACAGGACACATTTCTAGTAATTAATAAAATAATGTATAATCAATTTCTTTTTAGTAGAAGTTTCAGCGATCTTTTTTTATTATTATTGAAATAGAAGCTTTGTCACAAAAGATCTTGTGTCAGGGTCACACCAGACGTTTCGTAATTTTTTTAATGGAACCGTCAGAGTATAAATTTCATGACTGATTAATTTTAGTTTCTGTTCCCACTTCCAGTGCGATTTTATCATTAACTTTTCGCGGAAATGAATACATTTCTGATCGATTTATTCATACTCGGTGAATTATTAACAGAATTGCATTAGACTTTTTATTGCGTCATTTCTCATTTACATACTGTAAAGAGTGATGATAATGTGTTTATCAATCAATCGATCAGTTTTATTTTCACGTAGTTACTGTAACAAAACAGTTTTACATAGTCAAATTTAAAACCGAGAGAACATCAAGAAAAACACTCATAAAGGAAAGTTACAATTATAAAAATTTAAAGTTCATATTTTATTTTTATCTTTAGAAAGTAGAACTGAATGCCAACATCATGTCCAGATTCATGTCTGAAAACAAAACTCCAAAACTCATCGACATCGCAGCATCGATGAGTCAGAAGATAACTCTTCGGCATTTTATTGAATTTTTTTATATCTCCATATTTCTCATTGGTACAGTAAGTTTGTTATATAATCCCATACCAATAAAGCTGGAAGAATTACTGATTTTTACTTTCCTTATATACATAATGTATAAGGAAAGTATTGTGACGGGGTCGAGAATTCGAGTTTTCGACGGGAGAGCACGTTTCAAGCATCCCTGATCACGAATCAAACATTTTTGAAGTGATGTCTGTGTGTGTGTGTGTGTGTGTCAGTGAGTCTGTGGAGACGATAACTGACGAACGAATGGACCGATTCGAACCAAATTTGGTACAAAAATCACAATCAGTAAACACTGGAAGCCTATTGTTTTTATATGCAATCGAATGTTCAGAACCTCCCTAAATTTTCGAATGAAATTTTGAAAAAATCAAAACCACTAATAAAGTTACGCACATAGACATTTCTTATGTAATTTTTTATTAGAAAACGATTGACATAAATTTAGAACGCTAACATGAACCGTTCTCGAGATATTGCACATTTCTTAAAAAAATTATCAAAAAGTTATATAAAATAAAAAAAAAAATATTTCCTATTGATAAACATATTCACTTTTCATATGTAATACCATGCGATAAATTGGGTGACATCATTCTCGTGGATCTAGCTCGTTCCATTCATGAAAAAAGATACTTTGAGTAATGCTTTTGTATTTGAAAGCCAATAGTCATTTATCTGCTGTAAGAATAACTTATTTCTTAGAGCATAGCGCTTGGCGAGATTTTGGCGACGAATTTGGCGGAATGTCGTGAACTTGGCGATTTTTTGAAATGTTGCCAAATTAACGAAAATCTCGCCAAATGGATAAAAATGACTCTAAATCAATGAAAATGACGACTAATTTTCGAAAATTCAATATCTTGGAAAGAATATTAGTATCTACTATAAGAAAAACCTATTTTTTTACTGTAAAAGTAGTAAATTCATTGCATCATATAAGGAAAGTCATGTGTTGCCCACATCAGATTTTTTTTATTTGAGATCCAATTTCTTTCTAATGCCATAATAGTAGTTAGTTTTAATTTCAGAATGTTTTCCCCTTAATATTCATAAAGCAGTAAAAAATAAAAGTAGATGGTAACCATAATTCCCAATCTGACAACTTATTCTGCACAGTGAGTTCTGCTTCCTACACAATCTGTTACTCTTACTTCATCTTTCTTTAATATAAAAAATTTTTTCGTTCTGCTTGAATTTACAATTACAATAGTTGCGACCATTTCTTGGGGCAGAAAAGACATTTCTGGCTCAAGTGAGCTTTGCTCGGTTGATAAATTCGTTTCAGAAGTCAATGTAATGAAAACATTTTTCAAAAATGTTTTAATCATATCGTGTAACTTACTAAAAATTGAATGGATTTCTATTATTCCTTCAATAGCTCTAAATACACAGCTCGAAATAATTAGGGGATATTACAAATACGGTATAAAATGAATGAATGCATAAACATTGATATAAGACTTCAAATATTTTTAAGATTTTAAAACCAAATCCCCTTTTTCCATGGGCGGGAGAGGGAGACTCGTTATGCAGGGTGGCTACAGAACCTGAAAATCAGAGAAACATCAGGGAATATCAATGTTCTGGAAATATCAGGGAATTCCTTAAATAAAACTGTAGAATCAGGGAAATATCAGGGAATATCAATGTTCTGGAAATATCAGGGAATTCCTTAAATAAAACTGTAAAATCAGGGAAACATCTGGGAATATCAATATTCTGGAAATATCAGGGAATTCCTTAAATAAAACTGTAGAATCAGGGAAATATCAGGGAATATCAATGTTCTGGAAATGTCAGGGAATTCCTTAAAAAGAACTGTAAAATCAGGGAAACATCAGGGAATATCAATGTTCTGGAAATATCAGGGAATTCTTTAAATAAAACTGTAAAATCAGGAAATATCAATGTTCTGGAAATATCAGGGAATTCCTTGAATAAAACTGTAAAATCAGGGAAACATCAGGGAATATCAATATTCTGGAAATATCAGGGAATTCCTTAAATAAAACTGTAGAATCAGGGAAATATCAGGGAATATCAATGTTCTGGAAATATCAGGGAATTCCTTAAATAAAACTGTAAAATCAGGAAAACATCAGGGAATCTCAATGTTCTGGAAATATCAGGGGAATTCTTTTAAAAAAAACTGTAAAATCAGGGAATATCAATGTTCTAGAAATATCAGGGAATGCCTTAAAAAACTGTAAAATCGGGGAATATCAATGTTCTGAAAATATCAGGGAATTCCTTAAAAAATTGTAAAATCAGGGAAACATCTGGGAATATCAATATTCTGGAAATATCAGGGAATTCCTTAAATAAAACTGTAGAATCAGGGAAATATCAGGGAATATCAATGTTCTGGAAATGTCAGGGAATTCCTTAAAAAGAACTGTAAAATCAGGGAAACATCAGGGAATATCAATGTTCTGGAAATATCTGGGAATTCCTTAAATAAAACTGTAAAATCAGGGAATATCAATGTTCTGGAAATATCGGGGAATTCCTTGAATAAAACTGTAAAATCAGGGAAACATCAGGGAATATCAATGTTCTGGAAATATCAGGGAATTCCTTAAATAAAACTGTAGAATCAGGAAAGCATCAGGGAATCTCAATGTTCTGGAAATATCAGGGAATTCTTTTAAAAAAAACTGTAAAATCAGGGAATATCAATGTTCTAGAAATATCAGGGAATGCCTTAAAAAACTGTAAAATCGGGGAATATCAATGTTCTGAAAATATCAGGGAATTCCTTAAAAAATTGTAAAATCAGGGAAACATCTGGGAATATCAATATTCTGGAAATATCAGGGAATTCCTTAAATAAAACTGTAGAATCAGGGAAATATCAGGGAATATCAATGTTCTGGAAATGTCAGGGAATTCCTTAAAAAGAACTGTAAAATCAGGGAAACATCAGGGAATATCAATGTTCTGGAAATATCAGGGAATTCCTTAAATAAAACTGTAAAATCAGGGAATATCAATGTTCTGGAAATATCGGGGAATTCCTTGAATAAAACTGTAAAATCAGGGAAACATCAGGGAATATCAATGTTCTGGAAATATCAGGGAATTCCTTAAATAAAACTGTAGAATCAGGAAAACATCAGGGAATCTCAATGTTCTGGAAATATCAGGGAATTCTTTTAAAAAAAACTGTAAAATCAGGGAATATCAATGTTCTAGAAATATCAGGGAATGCCTTAAAAAACTGTAAAATCGGGGAATATCAATGTTCTGAAAATATCAGGGAATTCCTTAAAAAATTGTAAAATCAGGGAAACATCTGGGAATATCAATATTCTGGAAATATCAGGGAATTCCTTAAATAAAACTGTAGAATCAGGGAAATATCAATGTTCTGGAAATGTCAAGGAATTCCTTAAAATGAACTGTAAAATCAGGGAAACATCAGGGAATATCAATGTTCTGGAAATATCAGGGAATTCCTTAAATAAAACTGTAAAATCAGGGAATATCAATGTTCTGGAAATATCGGGGAATTCCTTGAATAAAACTGTGAAATCAGGGAAACATCAGGGAATATCAATGTTCTGGAAATCTCAGGAAATTCTTAAAAAAAAACTGTAAAATCAGGGAATATCAATGTTCTAGAAATATCAGGGAATTCCTTGTTCTAGAAATATCAGGGAATTAAAAAAACTGTAAAATCAGGGAATATCAATGTTCTGGCAATATCAGGGAATTCCTTAAAAAATTGTAAAATCAGGGAACATCAGGGAATCTCAATGTTCTGGAAATATCAGGGAATTCCTTAAAAAAAAAACTAATATCAGGGAAATTCGAATTTTTTTTATGATAACAATTTTCTTCCAACTCACTACAATAAACATGTATAGAATTCTTTATTCGCGTTTCATGGGATGGGAGATAGACTATTATTGGACACCTCAATTAAAAGAAGAGAGTTTTAAAATTTCAACGTTTCTCAGTGATTCCTCTCATCTTAATTGTTTCGAAAGTTGTCAAGATATTTTATATGGCAGGAAAAGTAGATTAAAAAATACTGTTTCTGCTTATACATAATTTTATTGCAATAAGTGATATTTAGCTGTAATGAATTTTTGACTGGATTTTACAGAACACTGCTGTGTTTTTATAGCTGAGTTTTATAGCTGATCTTGAATAATTTTAATGCATGAAAGATTAATATTTGTAATAATACTGTTTGTTCTCATATAACTCTTGCATAAATACTATACTTTGATTATTTTACTTTTCAATGCTGAAAGTAATTAATTTTAATTATTTATTTTTAATTATTACTTTCAATTTTATTAATTAAATTTTTATGCTAGTTAAATTGATATTCAGTAAAAGTAGATAGTGATACATATCAGAGAATTTTTTAAGATATTATCTGAAAATTAGCGAATTTTTTTTATCTGAGATCTTGTAGCCACCCTTTTATCGACCCGAATTGATATGTTTATGGTTGTTTTTTCAATGGCTGATACCATCCGCTAGTAAATTTTTGCTTTGGATGATTTAGCTGTGTTTTAATTGCTTTCAGCCTGCCTTGTCGCAGTTCATTTTTAGCGCTTCTTAAGGGCTCTTACTATTATTTTGGCCTAAAGAAGGGGCTTATAATGCCCTCGAAACAATTGTCGTCATCACACTTACATATGCCTGCTTTATTCAAGAAAGTTTTGTAAGTTATTTTCTTACAAGCAGCATTTTTATTTATTGTGATTTTTTAATTAGTTTGATTGAAAGTTATTTGAATTTAGTTGATGAATTAGCGCATGTAGCTATTCGAAACGTGTTGTTTCCCTATTCTTTATCATAGGGCACGTTTATTCGTAATTTTATAATTTTTCTACTTTTTTTCTGGGTTTTTCATTTCATTTTTTCTTTGAATTTTCTTTTGGCAATGGGTCACTTTGGTTTTCTCCTGGGTCACTTAATATAACTATTTATTGACTGACGCTTTCTTGCCTTAGTTGATGCTGGTGCTCTGTTTTTTATTTTTTTTTTTATCCTGACGAAGGATGCCATTCTTTGCCTCCCACACCGATAGATACTTTTAATTTGCCTTGTATGTTGTTCAACTAATAACGAATCATTTATTTTTGCAGATTGATTGAAATAGCAGTTTGAGCGATTTTTATGCTATTTACTTATTACTATTACTTATTATAATATTTATTATAATACTTATTATTTATTACTATTATAATTTTATAAAGAAAAGTTTAACAAATTGTTAAAATTTTCATTTTGGGTTTTTTTTTATCTTTTGTTTCGAATTTTATTTAGAACTTGTGTTCATCACAGTTACAGTCGCGAAATTGAATTATGTATATATTTTTGATTTTATTTGTTTTGTTTTATGCACTTCCTCTTCTTTATTTTATGATATAAAGAATTAATTTAACACGAAAACGAAACTGTATTCTTTAATGCATTTGTTTAATGGGTTTATAAAGGCCTCAAATACATTTCATAGGTCACTGAAAATGTACCCAACTATGCCCACAATTTAAAGCGGGGATTATTTAATTTTTTATTTAAATAATATTATTTAATTTTTTATTTAAATAATATTATTTAATTTTTTATTTAAATAATATTATTTAATTTTTTATTTAAATAATATTATTTAATTTTTTATTTAAATAATATTATTTAATTTTTTATTATTTTCCTTATATACATAATGTATAAGGAAAGTATTGTGACGGGGTCGAAAATTCGAATTCGAGTTTTCGACGGGAGAGCAAGTTTCAAGCATCCTTGATCACAAATCAAACATTTTTGAAGTGATGTCTGTGTGTGTGTGTGTGTGAAAGTATGTGTGTCAGTGAGTCTGTGGAGACGATAACTGACGAACGAATGAACCGATTCGAACGAAATTTGGTACAAAAATCACAATCCGTAAACACTGGAAGCCTATTACTTTTAAACGTAATCGAATGTTCAGAACCACCCCTGAATTTTCGAGTGACATTTTGAAAAAATCGTCAAAAAATCAAAACCGCTAATAAAGTTACGCAAATAGACATTTCTTATGTAATTTTTCATTAGAAAACGATTCACATAAATTTTAGAACGCTAACATGAACCATTCTCGAGATATTGCACATTTTTCAAAAAAATTATCAAAAAGTCATATAAAATAAAAGAAATATATTTCCTATTGAGAAACATGTTGACTTTTCATATGTAATACCATGCGATAAATTGGATGACGTCATTCTCGTGGATCTAGCTCGTTCCATTCATGAGAAAAGATACTTCGAGTAATACTATTGTATTTGAACGCCAATAGTCATTTATCTGCTATAAGAATAACTTATTTCTCCGTCAGTAAAGCTTGGCGAGATTTTGGCGACGAATTTGGAGAAATGTCGCCAACTTGGCGACTTTTTGAAATGTTATCAAATTAACGAAAATCTCGCCAAATGGATTAAAATGACGCTAAATCAATGAAAATGACGACTAATTGTCGAAAATTCAATATCTTGGAAAGAATATAAGTATCTACTATAAGAGAAACCTATTTTTACTTTCCTTATATACATAATGTATAAGGAAAGTATTGTGACGGGGTCGAAAATTCGAATTCGAGTTTTCGACGGGAGAGCACGTTTCAAGCATCCCTGATCACGAATCAAACATTTTTGAAGTGATGTCTGTGTGTGTGTGTGTCAGTGAGTCTGTAGAGACGATAACTGACGAACGAATGGTCCGATTCGAACGAAATTTGGTACAAAAATCACAATCCGTAAACACTGGAAGCCTATTGTTTTTATACGTAATCGAATATTCAGAACCCCCTTAAATTTTCCAATAAAATTTTGAAAAAATCGTCAAAAAATCAAAACCACTAATAAAGTTACGCAAATAGACATTTCTTATGTAATTTTTCATTAGAAAACGATTGACATAAATTTTAGAACGCTAACATGAACCGTTCTCGAGATATTGCACATTTTTCAAAAAAATTATTAAAAAGTTATATAAAATAAAAAAAAAATATTTCGCTCGTTCCATTCATGAAAAAATATATTTTGAGTAATACTTTTGTATTTGAACGCCAATAGTCATTTATCTGCTGTAAGAACAACTTATTTCTGCTGTAAGAACAACTATAACGGTTGGCGAGATTTTGGCGACGAATTTGGCGGAATGTCGCCAACTTGGCGACTTTTTGAAATGTTGCCAAATTAACGAAAATCTCGCCAAATGGATAAAAATAACGCTAAATCAATGAAAATGACTACAAATTGTCGAAAATTCAATATCTTGGAAAGAATATTAGTATCTACTATAAGAAAAACCTATTTTTTTACTGTAAAAGTAGTAAATTCATTACATTATATAAGGAAAGTCATGTGTTGCCCACATCAGATTTTTTTTACTGTAAAAGAAGTAAATTCATTGCATTATATAAGGAAAGTCATGTGTTGCCCACATCAGATTTTTTATTTTAATTTTTCAAAAGTCGTAATCCCGCCTCGCCTACTTTTTAGCAATCACTTTCTTGACTAAATGATCAAACTATACGCATATGCCCAAGATAAGACAGTTTAACGAAAAAAAACTAGCCAATACCTTGAAAATTAAGTTTATAAAAACATTCTGAACCAGAAATCCGCAAAAATAAAAAAGCTGTAATGTACATCATTTTATGATTACAATTCTATAATAAAACGTCTCGTTCCATTCACGAGAGATGATACTTTCTGTATTGGTTTTGGATTTAGACACCCAATAATTCGCCAATAGTCATTAATCTCACGGGATATTAATTAAATGGGGATTGCATTTTGAGGAGGATTTTACACGTGAGTAAACAGATCAATGTCTCCATCTGTTTGGACACATAAATTGCCAAAAGTTCCCAATTTCAATTATCATGGTATTAATTCAATGCTAAAATAATTTTGCCCTGGATCTTGTACATCATTAAATAAGTTGAAAGAAGTAATGCCATTCTATTATGTAGGGAAAGTCATGTGCTGCCCATATCAGTTTACTTTAGTTTATTATTATTATTGTTGTTGTTAAATTCTGAGGCCACGGTTACGCATATTCCTGTTTTTGATAAACATTTAGATAAAAATTTCAGGTCGAACAGGGTCGAGACTTAATTCATTCGAGCCGGGCCGGGATACACTGGGGGGAGGGTCTACATTTTAAAACTACTTTGATTTCGAGCACTGCATACTGTCAAGTCGGATATATAACTGTAAAAAATCTTGCTGCTCAAACCGGGAATCGAACCCTGGATCTCCGAACTGACCAGCCGATGCTCTACCGTTGAGCTACTGGGACGAAATTGCAAGCTCTTGTCGTCGAAGTGGACGCTGCATAACCTTGCAGACTTCATATGCAAACGTTCTATCCTCAAAAACAAATTATGAGTTTCCATTTTATTGAAAACAATCAATTTAAGAGAAACTATTGTTGCTTATTGATCTTCTCATTCAATGTATCAGATTGTTAAGTGTCCTTCGTTCCAGCTATTACACCTCGAAGTAAATTGTTCCCTCACTATTACTAACATCAGACATTTTCCAGAGGTGTACTTTTTGGCATGTGCAGTAATTCTCCTCTTATGGTCCGTGATGCAAAGGATTTGTCATCGTTAACATTATTTACCGCTATAAAACTGGCTTGTTTAAAATATTAATGAGGTATGGTATTGTTAAGAATTATAACCGTGAGACTGGTGAATAACTTATTGTTGAAGTTATGTTAAAAAGTCGCTCGGTATACTCAGAAGAGTGATGATTCTAAACGAAGGTTGAACAATATTTGGTAAAACTACATTTTAAACGAAAATAAGAAGTGTTGTGAAAATGGTTTGTTTGACATCTAAATGAGATATGAAAAATGAAATCTATTACAATACTGACCGTGAGGCTGTTAAATAACTTCAGTTAAAACAGCCGTCAAAGTTATGTTAAAAAGTTGCTCGATGTACTCAGAATAAAGATGATTCTAAACGAAGGCTAAACAATGTTTGGTAAAAACTACCTTTTTAGATTAAAATAAGAATTGCTGTAAAACTGGTTTGTTTGAAATCTAAATAAGATATGATATTTTAAAAAATAAATTGTATTTTAATAGTAGTTCGTGAGATTGTTATATAACTTAACGTCGAAATTATTTTTAAAAATTTCGCAAGATATTCAAAACAAAGTGAATTCTAACGAATGCTGAACAATGATTGGTAAAACTGCATTTTCAGATGAAAATAGGAATTGCTGAAAAGATACCTGGTGCATGTATTTCCTTTCTGTTTTAACTGCTAATAATGTAAGCCCTTGGGATTTCTACTACACGACCATTATTGCAAGATAAGTGTCCTAAAAGGAACGCATAATATTCCGCAATAAATGTCGTGAGTTTCTACTAAAAAGCATCTCAAAGGTTAAAGGAAGGTCACCACTGTCTTGTGAACTGACAAAAGCAGTTCCATGTTTGGCCTCGATATTATATTGAATCGTAATTATATATTAACTGAAACGTTTTCGATTATTGGCATGATGCTTAAAGAAATATACCGTCGGTAGCGTTGTAATTCAGTAGTTGAAAGTTCATATGCGATCTGGAAGAGCCCTTAAAGTTTGGTTTGACAATAAATAATTAATTTGGCATCACGTCTGATGTTAAAATAGCAAAATTAAACACACATCCATAACAGAAGGTCTTTATTTCACTTCTTTATATTGGAAGTACTAAACGCACCGTTGGCATCCGTTTAGCAGAACATGCTCGGGATGTCAGGAATAGTAAACTTTCTACGGCTCTAGCTCAATTTGTTGTTAAAGATAATTTTCAGCCTCTTTATGAAAATACTTTCCTTTTGATGTGTTGAAGACCCAGACCGTCCGACTCGTCCAGAGGACTTAGAGTAACAAGTTGGACGGCCGGCCTTTTGATGTGTTGTAATAACTCTCGTGATATTCTCCTTTTTGAATCCTTTTTTATTACTTTCCTTATATACATAATGTATAAGGAAAGTATTGTGACGGGGTCGAAAATTCGAATTCGAGTTTTCGACGGGAGAGCACGTTTCAAGCATCCCTGATCACGAATCAAACATTTTTGAAGTGATGTCTGTGTGTGTGTGTGTCAGTGAGTCTGTAGAGACGATAACTGACGAACGAATGGTCCGATTCGAACGAAATTTGGTACAAAAATCACAATCCGTAAACACTGGAAGCCTATTGTTTTTATACGTAATCGAATATTCAGAACCCCCTTAAATTTTCCAATAAAATTTTGAAAAAATCGTCAAAAAATCAAAACCACTAATAAAGTTACGCAATTAGACATTTCTTATGTAATTTTTCATTAGAAAACGATTGACATAAATTTTAGAACGCTAACATGAACCGTTCTCGAGATATTGTACATTTTTCAAAAGAATTTTCAAAAAGTCATATAAAATAAAAAAAAATATTTCCTATTGAGAAACATGTTCACTTTTCATATGTAATACCATGCGATAAATTGGGTGACATCATTCTCGTGGATCTAGCTCGTTCCATTCATGAAAAAAGATACTTTGAGTAATACTTTTATATTTGAACGCCAATAATCATTTATCTGTTGTAAGAATAACTTATTTCTTAGTGCATAACGCTTGGCGAGATTTTGGCGACGAATTTGGCGGAATGTCGCCAACTTGGCGACTTTTTGATATGTTGCCAAATTAACGAAAATATCGCCGAATGGATAAAAATGACGTTAAATCAATGAAAATGGCGACTAATTGTCGAAAATTCAATATCTTGGAAAGAATATTAGTATCTACTATAAGAAAAACCTATTTTCTTACTGTAAAAGTAGTAAATTAATTACATTATGTAAGAAAAGTCATGTGTTGCCCACATCAGATTTTTTATATTTACCGTGAGTCCGTTTGTAATTTTGACCCTGTTATGAATTTGAGTTACGCTTGGCGATTCATTCTCGACTCCATGCAATTCAAGTCTCTGCAAAGTTATCTTTGACGTCTTCCTCTTTGGGATTATGCTTGATTGCCACCCCCCCCCCCTTTTTTTTCGATTTCTGTAATTAAATTGTAATTTAATATGTTGTTCTTTTGTTGTTAAAATTTTTTGAAAAATTGTTTACGGTTCATCCTTGTCTAAACGTAGATTCTTTTGTAAATTGTATTTATGCAAATTTTGTCGCTATATCTGGTCTATATATGAACGATTCAAACTTTATTTCCGTGTAGCCACTGATGAATGGCATGCTTATACTCGAAAGCGCTATGGCCTTTTTCAAACTTTTGTACGTCTTAAGGAAGTGAAATAAAGACCTTCTGTTATGGATGTGTATTGAATTTTGCTATTTGGTTTGACATTTTGTGCAGTGAACAAAATTGTGATAAAGCTATTTGTATTTTAAATGATGCTATCCCACATAATAAGGATATTGATTCTTTTATTTCCGATTTCCTGGATTATCGGCTTTTTATCGGCCATTTCGAAAAAAAGATCCTGTTTTATTTTTCCAAAATGTACCAACATGTAATCAACACCAGAATAGCCCATAGTAACTTAATTACCAAATTTCATGAAATTTTGTCGAATAGTTTTTGAACTTTTTTGAGCACTAGAGTTAATGCTACTATTTACCTAAATCTTTGTGGGAAAGAGTTATTTTTACAACCTTTTATTTAACTTGGGATTTGTTTGTTTGTCGGTGGGATTAAAACATTTGAGGTCCTAACTAATAAAGTTCCTTTAACCACAGTGAAATTTAGTATTTTGTTGTCTTTTGTGGTACATTTTAATTCTTTGGATTTTAAACCTCATCAGGCGTATTGGGCTCGCTATAAAATTTTTTGAAAATAATTCGAGAACCGGAGTAGCTAGAAAGTCCAAATTTTGCATATCGTTGTATGTTGTAGTATATTTTAATTATTTGGATTTTGAGCCTTACCAGAGTATCTCCTTTCTTGGCTCAGCATGAAAACCTAAGCAGCTAGACGGTATGAATTTTGTATGTTTTTGTCTCTCATACATTTAAGTTGCATACAAATAATAAAAAAGGTCACACAAACTATGTTTTTTGCTTTTACTTGTTAAAATCACTGATATGGAAAGAACTTCAATATGTACTTTAAAAAAAGACTATTTTCAAAACCAATACATTTAAAGGGGAAAAGTTTGTAATAAATGGGATCGTTAAAAAGAATTCCACCAGAATTACTTTATACAGAAGTTTTCCTTTTGAAATGAAAGCGATAGAAAAACATTTTAAAGACGAATATATTTAATTGGCACAGCTTGTAACGCGAAAAGTTCGTTAAAACGAAATTCCTTCCCATATTTGCTCAAACATTTAACCGTAATAAGCAAACAATTTACCCGATTCCTTGCATGTTAAGAATATGAATGGCCAGTGGATTTGTTTGACTATTTTGTGCAGAAATTGCCTTCTGCGGGCTATACGTTTGCAGGTCAGCAAAGTGATCGATCAGTAAAACGTCATGGTAACACAAAATTGCATTCCATAGTCGGGGAACTTTAACGGAATAAAAATTACCTTGTGTTGTTTTGTCATCGATTGGTTTATCAATACCGAATTGAAGTCGTTTTGCTTTAATAATTGGTTAAACTTAGAACAGTTTTAAAATATCGACGAGTAAAGAGTTCGAATAATGCAATTTCGCTTATTACTTCCCTTATATATAGTATAATGTATAGGAAATGTATTGTGACAGGGTCGAAAATTCGAATTTTTGACGGAAAAACACGTTTCAAGCAACCCTGAACTCGAATCGATCATTTATGAGGTGATGTCTGTATGTGTGTGTCTGTGAGTCTGTGGAGACGATATATCACGAACGAATGGCGAGCTTTTTGAACAATATTTGGTACAAAAATTACAATGGGTGAGTCTATTGATTTTAAACGCAATCGAATGTTCGGAAGACACCAAAATTTTCGAATAAAATTTAGAAAAAATCATCAAAAAATCAGAATCTTTAATATTGTTACGTAAGTAATTATTTCTTACATAATTTTTCATTGGAAAACGATTGACATAAATTTTAGAACGATAGTATTGACCGTTCTCGAGATATTGTTTTTGTTTTTCAAAAAACTCTATCAAAAAAATTACACAAAATTAAATATATATATATTAACTATTGTGACATATATTCACTTTTCATATGTAATATTATGCGATAAATTTATTAACATTATTCTCTTGGATCTAGTTCGTTCCATTCACGAGAGACGATACTTTGGATAATAATTTTGTATTTTGACACCAACAGGCATTTATATATAAGAAATATTCTTCTCTCGGTTTGTTTGTAACGCTTGGCGATAGATTTGGCAAACCTGATGATCGTTCCTTAGTGAAATATTGCCAACTTCGCTATATTTCAACCCAGATTGACCAAAATATCGTTATTATTGCAAAAATGACGCTAAGTTAACGATAATGACTGCACATTGATGAATTAATTATTAAAATATTTTAATATATGAACTATATTGCTTATTGCGAACGCTATCAATATTGATAATTGTCAATTTTAAAGTTGTGTTGCGAAAATAACTAGACTGAAAACCAATCAGTTTTGACGACAGGGTAATGCTGTTTTTTAGGGTAGGTTTAATGCTGTTCAGTTGATGTTTGTTGTTAGAAGGGGTCGCATTAAATTTGCAAATATAATATACTATATAAGGGAAAATATGTAATATATCCCTGTGAGGGAAAATATGTTGTGACATCCAAGGACAGCTCTTCCAAAATGCAACAGATTTTTATGTTATTTGCAGATGTAATATATTTTAACGTTTGTCTAAGCAAGGGAGCATAGTCACTAAGTTTTTAATTTTTGGGGTGGGCTCAATTTGTTTTGATCTGACTGTTATATTGGACGGTAACTCGTCTTAAACAACAAAACGATTTTTCTGATATTGTCAAATCTGTTGTATATCAAGCTTGCACCGTAGATACATCGTACAGAAGTTATAAAGGAGAAGCGAGCCAGTAAATATATTGCACTAATTCTAGAATAAGTCTATATACAAATTTCAACGCAGTTCCAAGTGTGTCCGGGACACAAAATTTTATTTATTTTTATCTATTAGCATTTTGAAATGATTTTTTTTTTTGCCGATATAATGACTACTTTGCATATAAAAAGTTAATTGAACAATATGAACTTCTATTAAAAAAATAAATTTTAAACATGTTTAATTTTTTATATAACTTCTGAACCTATTGCTCATTTTGCATATTTTTTTTTTACTTTCGTGGGCAGAAAAGATTTCATGTTAATTTGTCTCCAGGAATAAGAAAAAATATTACTTATAAACTTTTTAATTATTTTAAAAGTAAAAAAAAATAATAATTTGTTTAATAGTGATATTTGCTTTGAGGAAATATTTTCAAAATTTTTACTCAAAATCAAAAATTCTGAAAACTACACGTCCATATATGTGCCTTACAAGGAATCTTGTATATATCCTTCTAAAGTTGGTACATCATTAACAGAAAAAATTTCATGTTAATTTGTCTCCAGGAATAAGAAAAAATATTACTTATAAACTTAATTATTTTAAAAGTAAAAACAAAACTATCTTATGTGGGCAACACATGACTTTCCTTATATAAAGGGATGAATTTACTACTTTTACAGTAAAAAAATAGGTTTTTCTTATAGTAGATACTAATATTCTTTCCAAGATATTAAATTTTCGACAATTAGTCCTCATTTTCATTGATTTAGCGTCGTTTTTATCCATTTAGCGAGATTTTCGTTAAATTGGCAGCATTTCAAAAAAGTCGATAAGTTGGCGACATTCCGCCAAATTCGTCGCCAAAATCTCGTTATGCACCAAGCGTTATGCACTAAGAAATAAGTTATTCTACAGCAGATAAATGACTATTGGCGTTCAAATACAAAAGTATTATTCAAAGTATCTATTTTCATGAATGGAACGAGCTAGATCCACGAGAATGATATCACTCAATTTATCGCATGGTATTACATATGAAAAGTGAACATGCTTCTCAATAGGAAATATTTTTTTTAAATTTTATATGACTTTTTGATAATTTTTTTGAAAAATGTACAATATCTCGAGAACGGTTCATGTTAGCGTTCTAAAATTTATCTCAATCGTTTTCTAATGAAAAATTACATAAGAAATGTCTATTTGTGTAACTTTATTAATGGTTTTGATTTTTTGACGATTTTTCAAAATTTTATTCGAAAATTTAGGGGGATTCTGAGCATTCGATTGCGTATAAAAACAATAGGCTTCCAGTGTTTACGGATTGTGATTTTTGTACCAAATTTGGCTCGAATCGGACCATTCGTTCGTCAGTTATCGTCTCCACAGACTCACTGACACACACACACACACACACACACACACACACACAGACAGACATCACTTCAAAAATGTTTGATTCGTGATCAGGGATGCTTGAAACGTGCTCTCCCGTCGAAAACTCGAATTCGAATTTTCGACCCCGTGACAATACTTTCCTTATACATTATGTATATAAGGAAAGTAAAAATAATAATTTGTTTAATAGTGATAATTGCTTTGAGGAAATATTTTCAAAATTTTTACTCAAAATCAAAAATTCTGAAAGCTACACATTGAAAATGGAACAGAGGAACTCTGTATGTGATTCCATATATATGTGCCTTACAAGGAATTTTGTATATATCCTTCCAAAGTTGGTACATCATTAATAGAAAAAATTTCATGTTGATTTAATTTGTCTCCAGGAATAAGTAATAAACTTTTAATTATTTTAAAAGTAAAAACAAAAATAATAATAATTTGTTTAATAGTGATATTTGCTTTGAGGAAATATTTCCAAAATTTTTACTCAAAATCAAAAATTCTGAAAGCTACACGTTGAAAATGGAACAGAGAACTCTGTACTTAATACCATATATGTGCCTTACAAGGAATTTTGTATATATCCTTCTAAAGTTGGCACATCTTGAAAAAAATCATTCTGAAATGAATGAAGTTTAGGTAGAAACTCACCACCGATAATGCAACATAAAAATTGCTATAGTAGTACCGCAACCCTAATTTTTAAACCAAGGAAATAAAAATATAGAATTTTTTTAAATAGATTTGTATGTCTAGGACCCTATTAAGTGAACTATTCTGTGCTTATATTCTAAAATCGCATTTTTAAAAGTCATTCCGAAGGTAATTGTGCGTAGGACAACTCGAAATCCAAATTTTAGATCCATTCTAAAATATTTTCTCAACACCATTCTCAGTTTCCCGTCCCCGCCACCTGCCCTTTCCCGCGTGATTTATTTCTCCTGCCGTCTCTAATTCAGTTCTCACCGGAGGTTTGGCATGTGTTTACCGACCACCCAGTGGGAGAAAACCGCGGAAAATAAATGTTTTATAAAGTATTCATTGGATTTTCTCGCCTCTAAAAGAATTTTCAACGTTCTTGAATTCAAAGCTTTCATTTCGCCATTTTTACTTTCTCACATTATTGTACGGAAATATTCGTCTGTGTGGAGGTGAACACGATGACTGAAACACGAACACACTGACTGGGGCATCATATATATATATATATATATATTATACGGAAGTAAAAGCTTTTTAATTTAAAACAGGTTGATATCACTTAAAAACCCTAATGTAAACAATTTTACATGGCGGTTCATGGTTATGGAGAATTCGCTTAAGCGAAAGGCCAAGCCTTGTATGGATTTGAAAAGATCAAGACAAGGTAACAAGTACTGGTTGTAAAGGTATTATAGTTCATATTTTCATGTGAGATGTGGTATTGATTACTAGAGAAAAGTAGAATACACTTTGTAATATGGTGATATAAGTTAAATGAAAGTCATTTGTGTGAATGTGTAATTGGTTTTTCATGTGCTTCTTTCAATGGGTTTTGTTGTTTTCAATTGGTGATTGTTGTTGGTAATAAAGCCATTCAAAGTAAAAGTATCAGCTTCCGGGAGTGTTGCCATGGCATAAAGCATGCTCAACTGGAGTGTGGGGGTCACAACTCCCCCCGGCCAATTGGTGGTACTTTTCATTGTTTGCATACAATTTTTTACATTCATGTGTTTTTCATTTATATATATATATATATATATATATATATATATATATATATATATATATATATATATATATATATATATATATATATATATATATATATTAACTTTAGAAAGTAGAACTGAAGTCTAACATCATGTCCAGATTATTACGAAGTTGCCATAGGCAATGTCCTTATATAAATTGTAGTAAAAACTTCACTGTTCAAATGTCGTGGAAACTTCACTGTTCGTAAAAACTTCACTGTTCAAATGTCAAGCAATGCAAGTCTAACAAAGAGTGTTTGGTCAATTTTAAGTCACTTTTTTGTCCATCACTTGTCTGGTATTTTATCCTCCTTTAATAGTGTTGAAGTCGTCATAGGTAGAAACATGGTGGTAGATAATAACACTCAGCAGGTAATTGTAGAGAATTATCTGCTTTACCTGCTTAGTCAGGGTTGTGACACCGAAAGGCATTGTCAGGAGTTTAAAAACAGAGTGTCGTCACTGAAGAGTTGAGTACAGTTCCATAAACGAGTAGTAAAAAGGTGTGACTATTAAAATCAGTAAAAGCGAAGGTGTATATATTAAAAAGAGTGAGTGTCAGCAAAAGTGATTTTTGCTAACAGTTCAGTTATTCAGGCTAGGTCCTCGAGTGGCGGTATTCTGGGTTCTGGGTCTATATACGTATATCTCTTGGTTTCTTCCAGTGATATGAGATACGTATATATCTCTAGAGGCTCTGAGCGTGTCACTTGTGATGTATTTTTTCATGTTTTTAGCGTATCTTTTGCTACAAAGCCTCTTGATGATTTTGTCATTAGCGGTGTCCCATGATCCCAGACTTCCCACAACGATGGCTTCAACACTTGTTTTATTGTATTCTTGCTTTAGTGCTTCGGCCAGTGGGGCATACTTTTCTTCTTTTTCTTTACGTGCGTCTTCAAAAGCTTTGATCCCGTTCTCGAAGGAGACAGTGATATCTATTATTATTGCTTCGTTGTCCCTCTTCAAGACGAGATCTGGCCTTAAGGTGGATCCCCCTATTCTTTGGTTTTCTCCCACAATTGTCCATCTGCCTTGTGCAGCGGCCTTAATTCTCTCGACGATGTTGTTGTGCCGCTGCACGTACTTGGTGCTGTAAGTCATACAATGGCAGAGGACGTGTGGAAGAGTTTCAATCCTCTCGCACTTTCTGCACTTTTTCATGGCGTAGTTGTCGGTTCTTGTGTAGCCTTTAAGGGGGACCAGGCCTAGTCTTGCACGGTGTACAAACCGCCACTCTGCGAATCGGGTATTTTCGCCTTCTCTATGGAAGTGAGTGCTGCTCTTGTCTAATGAGTAGCATGGTAGGGTTTTCCCCTGTGAGGGTTTCCTTGCAAGTTCCATGCTCCTCCGGCCTCTTAAAATCTTCCTGAGTGTTCGGAAGATAAGTACTCGGTTCGTAACGATTTCTTCGTTGCACTCGATCGCCGGGGCTCCATTTTCTTGGAGCAGCCATTTTACGTTGAGGCGTGTTGAGGCTGCTCTGGCACGTGTCCATTGGGAGGAGTAGTTATTACTTGTCCGGGGTTCATGTTCCCCAGACAAGTATTTGCACATCAGTTCATCATCATTTTCGTTGTTGAATCTTAGTCTTTTTTTGGCTGTGTGTAGTAATTCCTCCCGTGCCATGTTTCTGATCCTTGGATCTCTGGAGGTCAGAAGCTTGAATGCCCCGTCGATCATTGCAATGTCAGAGTCCTCTGCAGCGAGAGGTACTCCAAAGAGACCGGAGTCCGTTGACCCATATATGTATTCATTCGACGAATTTTTTGGTAGATAGAGGGTCTTTTTTAATTTAGGTCTTACATGTTCGTCGATCTCGGCCCAGTCAGTTTTTTTATGTTGTGCCGTGCGCATCGAAAAGTCAAGTTTTGGATAGAAGAAGGTCTTCATACAGTCGATGCGCTGCCAGGGAGCAAGTTTCGAGCTCATAATTTTATCTGCTCTCGTTTTTATGTCCGCCAGTGCTGTGGTGTTATTGGGCAGATAACTACCAATAGGCTTCCCCAGGAACACGCCTGCTTCTCCATCTGCCAGATATGGTATAGGTGCGCCGTTTATGTAAAAAGTAGTGTCTCTTGCACCGACGGGGTTTCTGCTTGACAGATGGAGGTTATAGCACTTTCTATTGTTGAGAGTAATGTTGATTTTCTCCGCCAGGCGGTTCACCATGTCGAGGTCATTTTGTACGCTGATTGGGTCGTTATTAATGAGTATCATATCGTCAGCGTACGCGAGGATTTTGTGCTGGGGGCTATCCCTTTGGACTTCCCTAAGGATAAAATCAATAGTTATATTAAAGAGAAGTCCACTTAGTGGGCAGCCCTGGCGAACTCCTACCACCACTGGTCTTGAAGAAGAGAGGCCTTCAGATGTGAGATATGAAGTGGTGACCCCGCTGTAGCAGTTCTTCACGATGATAATAAATTCCTCCCCTGCTCCGGCATATTCAAGAGCTTTGTAAATAGCCCAGTGGGGGATTGAGCCGAAGGCGTTAGAGACGTCCAATGACGCCATAAAGATGTCTTTGTGGTTCATTTTATCATTCATCGTTCTTGATTCAATAACATAGTTGTTCTCGAATACGCCGTCATAGGGTAGGAAGTCTAACATCATGTCCAGATTATATTATATATAGTTTTTAGCCATGAATCTGGACATGATGTTAGACTTCAGTTCTTCTCCTCCTTGGTCTCCTGCCCCCCCCCCCCCCATCATTTTATTTCTATCCTTTAATTATTATGTATTGATGATTTTATATGATTAGTCTTGTGTGCTGTTGTTGAGACCCAGACCGTCGGACCTACCAGAAAGGTGTAAGGTAACCGTTTGGACTGCCGGGAAGTGCCACCCAATTTAGACCGGAACCCAGTGGGGGAGGCATCCACAGGGACCGTACCCTCCTTCCCCTACCACCAACCTCTCGGAAGGATTTACGGACCCACATGTTTAATGTGATCGTACTCCGCATGAACACGACAGCAGTTGTGGCAGCGTGCAAATCCAGCGCGCAAACCACCGGGCTGCAGCGCTTGAAATGTGCCAACAGCACGCGGTGTTCCCAGGTGGTCACCCACCCAAGTACTAACCGCGCCCGATGCTGCCTGATTTCGGTGATCTAACGAGAACCGGTGTTTTCAGCACGGTACGGCCGTTGGCTCAGTCTTATGTGCTGTGCAGCATCTTTTCGGATTCAATTGTTCTATTAATTTAATTGTGTGTATATGTATGTGAGGAGGGGGGGGGGGGGGGAGAGAGAGAGAGAGAGAGAGAAAGTAACTTGTACTAGATAAAAATTTCTAGTAAAGAGCACGATTGGATTCCAATATTATTATTTTCATAGCATTAAATTCCCATGAAGAACAATGATAAATCTCGGAACAATAATGATAGTATATGAAGGGTTCTCAGAAAAGTCCTTAAGCACTCCAATAACTTTACGAGGAAAGGGCCATGAGTATAACGTTAGGTCTATCTATAGTAAAGGGATCATGTTCAATTAAATATAAGTCATTTCAGAGCCCATAACGGATAATTTAAAAGTAAGGATAACGAACTCGACAACAAAGGTAAAAAGGCCAAAAAAAAAAAAAAGCCAAATTACAAAGTGATGGATCATTGTCTAACGTGAAGGAATCGTCACCAGAAATGAATGAAATGTGGAAGGTAATAAATGTACCAGAAAGTTATATCATCAGGGCCTCTAACACGGTGACACCTGCAATGCTTGTCAAAATACGTGTTCATATTCTTCTTGGAATTCAAATGTTCAATGTTTCTGACGAAGGACATTTTAAACAGGCACTTCACTGTTTATTCATGCAAGTTTGCTATTTATTCTATCATTCCTGAATGAGACAACAATTACCTTATTGTTTCAAACAAATGTCTTCTGTAATAGTTTTAGTATCGATTCCTACTCGTCAGATAAAGATCTACAATTCTGTAATTGGCTTTTTGTCTATCTCTATTTTCGAGTTCGCTATTCTAACATTTTAAATTCAGTGCTGGAAACCCTGCAGTTACGTTTATTCGATCGGATATGGTCACGTTGTACTGTTAATAGTGCTAACATGTACACTCACGATCTTTCCTTACAAAGTTATTGGGGGGGTGCTTAAGGACATTACTGGGAACTCTGTATTTATAGTAAATGGGGACATTCGATAATTTGAACAACACTATTTTTAACGGTATGTATCATAATAGTTTAAATTTAACACTGACAAATCAAATGGAACCTTCGGCGTCATTAAACTGTTGCCAACGAGAAGAGAAACTTTAAAAATAATTGCGAAACAGTTTAATAACCTTGTGGTACGAAATCGGAAATATATATATATTATTTATATAATCTGATAATTCTTTTAATGCAATAGAACTAAACAATGTGCAATATGGATGTATGAGAAAGTCGAATGGAGTCTCAGACTGCAAATATTTTATCCTATTAAGTCCGCAAAACATTGCATCCTCGAACGTTCAAACACTCCTCTTATGGTCTGTTAAGACTGAAACAAACGATTCGTCATCATTACCATTATCTATTTCAATAAAACTGGTTTGCTTGAAATCTAAATGGCGCATGATATATTTTAGAATGAATTAATAAATTCCTTCGTAATAGTTGTGCCGTGACACTGCTATAAATTCGTGCGGCCAAAGTTTTAGTAAACAGTTGCACAAAGTTTTTGAAAATTGGTTGAAGTGTAACTGAGGCTAAACAATGTTGGGTGAAGCCGATGAAAAGAGGCGATAATATGCGTTTTCGAAATGGAGTTAAGGGACGCCATGTGTATATATTAACATTCAGAAAAGTCGATTTGGATTGTATACACGGTAATTACAAACGTGTTTGCAGGTTGTTTTCTATGGAAAATAATGATAATGCCTGCAACATTCATGGTAGTATGTGGTTTAAGGGGGATTGATAATTTGAACTACTCTATAGATGTTAATAATTAATATTATGATGACCCAAGTCTATGTCTATCTATCTGTATGCCTATGCGGACACGAAAAATTGACTACCTTGGCGACGAATTTGGCGATTTTATTTTAATGTTGCTAAAATGGGGAAAACTAAATTATCGAAAATGACGCGAAAAATTAGCGAAAATGACGCAAATGTAACAAAATTTAAAATCAAACCATAAGCAGGATTTTTATTTTTAAATTTAAAAGTAGATTGGAATTCAAATTAATTAAACAGATGGTATATGGTATATTAATTATATTTCGATCGGAGGGGGGTTTCTATCTGTCTGCCCGTCTGTTGACCACACACTTGACAAATTTGGGAATTTTGAAAAATGTTGCCAAATTGTCAACAATCCAATAACTCAGAAAATCAACACTTTTAATTAAATTTAATTTATTTGATAATACCTGTCTTATTTGATCATTTGATAGTCTTTATTCAAAATAAATTATCAGGGGGAGCGTAACATAATTGCGTTATTTTAAGGGGTAGTATATTATTTCTACGTCGATAGGGAATCGCGTAAGAAATAGTAATGTTGAACGGAGTGGTGTATGTCTTGCTTGAGTCTGTGTATGTTTAGAAGCACAACTGCTGCAGGCGGGCGTATAGGACGAAATATTTTTAAAATTTATGGCTGGTGGACGTGAGGTAATTCTTTTGCAGCTGTACCCGTCTTCTGATGTGCTTACTCTTCTGACATCATAATAGTTTTTTTAACACAGCTAAGCCAAATGCATTTAAAGGCATCATTAATCAGTTGTTAACTTTAAAAAGAACTTAAAGAATTTATACGAATAACGGGTAACTTTGAAAAAGATACTTTTTCATTTGCATAATGATTGTGGTGCAAGATGAACTAAACAATTGGCTAATATAAATGTTTAAGATGGTCGAATGGAGACCAGTTACTTTGCTTTCCTTATATATATAGTAATGTATAAAGTAAGTAATGTGATGGGATCAAAAATTCGAATTTGTATTTTCGGCGTAATAGCTATCATTTCAAGCATCCCTGTGTGTGTTTGTGTGTATAACGAATGGTACAAACTTTAGAATGCTGGCATGAACCGTATTCGAGATATTGCACGGTTTTCGAATGAATTTATCAAAACAATTATTAAACAAGAAAGGTCAATTATGCATGAAGCATTGATTATGAAACACTTTCCAACTACAATGCAATTTTATTTAAACATCTCTAAATGCGATACATTTAGCGGGACATTTTTTAAATTATCACAGTACTACAATGATTTATTTTACTTAAAAACTTAAAACCATGGAGGTAAAAGTACTTTCTAACTCCATACTTAAAACTTCATCAAAAAAGGCAATGCTATAAAATCGTCTGCTTCTCTATGTAAAATAAATTAATATTTCATTCATATCACCTATATTCCAGACTCCAGAGCTAAATAATTTTGCGTTAAAAAATTCAGCAATTTATATACACTTCATCTTACAGCTTGATTTGTTTACATTCTGCATACGTTAATTAGGCTTCGTTGTAGAATAATCAAAGTTTGAACTCAATATGTAATTGCTTTGGCACAGAATATAAATCAGAAAATGCGTAAAAATAAAACGGCTTTAGAACGGATGCAACACTGTAAATTTAAAAGAACTTTTATTTAAAAGACTACCAAACATATTTTACTAAATTTTTTTATATATATTTTATGGGATAATTTGAATTTTCAAAGCAATTTGTGAATTTTGACTTTGCTTAAAAAATGTTTGGAAAATTAGGTCAAATAGGGTTCAATGTATTTCACTTTTTCAACCTAGGTTCAATCCAAAACTAACTGGATGATATTATTCATTTACATTCTCATATGTCCCACAGACCGTCTGAAAACATACTACAATTTCGTTTTGATAAAGTCATTTTTACGGCAGTTATCGTGCGAACGGACAGACAGACAGACAGATAGAATGACCAAAGTCATAAACACTTTTCAACTATGTTGGAAAGTGTTAAAAAAGTAATAAGTATCGTCAAGTAGGTTCATTTCCCATATGCAATATTATGCAACATCATTCTCGTTAATCTAGATCGTTCCATTTACGAGAGAGGATACATTTTTGTAATACTTTTGCATTTTGACACAAAAGAATTCGCCAATAGTCATTTATTTCATAGAATAAATATTTATTAAAAATTAATTGCACTTTGATGAGGAGGTTAGATCCATGAGGGGAGGGGGGGGAATACCCAATCCATTCAAAAGTCGGGAGATGTAGGAAAAATCATGTGCTGCCCACATCAATTTTTTAGCATTATTCTTATCAGATAATGGACTGCAATTCGCTTTTGTTATCATCCTTTTTCCAGTACAAAATTATAAATAAATTTGAAGAAAAGTTTCGAAATAAGTGCTTTCATAAAAAAAAGTATAATTATCTTTTATAACAACCATAATTAATTGTTTGTTAGTCCAGTCTGTCTCATCTAGTTGTACGTAATTGCTGCTTATGCTCTTTAAGCTTGGTTTTGCTTTCTTTAAAAAAAAACAGTAAATGAACATTAATTTTTTAGCGCACTTTTAAAATGGATAGCCAGCATTTACAAAACGTTGTAATAAATTTTAACTACTCTTTGTATTCCCCCATGATACATTTGTTTGTTTATGTAATGCTTTTAAAACAGAGAATTAAAATGAATAAATAATATGTATCCAGAAATTTTAAAAGAAAAAAAATTTACCCCTAAAGTAATTTGTTTCGTTTAAAAATAACATATTGTGATTGAATTCAAATTTACATAATAAAAAAAAAATATGTCCTACTTTAATACGACTTGTATCTTATTTCGACATTATAGAAAACATTTTATTACTCCATGAGGTGTTATTTATGTAACATTGCATCTAAATGTTATTGCATGAGACTGCTTATAATAACAATATCGTATTTATTCGTTTTCTCTTTCTGTTTTTAAACGAAGAAACAACAGTATTAGTAAATTCTAAAGTATCAAATAACAGCGATTTATGAATTTGAACTTCTTCACATAAACCTAAAATTACTCAATAAATATTTATTGCTAGTGTTTGTGAAGACCTTCTTGCGGTTGAATGGTTGAATGAATCATCAAATGTTAACTATCTTAATTTTAATAACTTTTTATCATAATATTTTTCGTATCAGAATGTTTTTACTGTGATCGTTACTAGTTTCGTGTACAATTTCAACAAGTTGGAAGGGGGGGGGGGGGAGGCCGCTTTACCTATAAAAGTTTTCTTAAGATTACTTAAAAGTGTTAAAAATTTATGCTATTTTTTAAGCAAAAGAATTACCATAGTGTCCTCTAACTATTGAGAAATCTAACTATTGAGCCTTTAACTTTGAAATAGGATGCATGTTCAATTAGTTAACATAAGGTGAGGAAGATTAGTGAGATATTAAATAATTTACCATTTATATTTATAGTACCGAACTTATATGAAGAGTTCTAGTTTAAAATTTAGGATTTTCAGAACGGTTCATTTTATAAATCGGTCGAAATGTTTTTTAAGTAAAGTTACACTCAGTAGCAGAGCTTCTGTTCCTGGACCCCCCCCCCCCTACCAACCATTTATAATTATAATTTACTAATCACTTGTATCACAATTTTCTTTTGGGCTTTTCTACAATGTTTAACCCCCCCCCCCCTCGCATTTCAAGGTTTTCGCGCTATACAGGGTGTCCCCAAAACATTGACCTCGGCTTTTATTCCTTAAATATTGATATTGGACATATATAATAAATTACAAAGTTGCGTAAAAAAGGTACAGAATTTTATAAAATCGATTAAAATTTTCAAAGGAATTACATTTTAAGAAATACAAAATTTAAATTTTTATACGACCCCCGTACAAAAACATTTTCAATGAGTAAAATGTGCCCCATACATTAATAAAATGATGTTCAAAATTTCAGCATTTTATCATAAAAAGTCCCAGATATATGAAAAGACAAAAATGCTGATTTAAACCACTTTTCAACATGGGTTCTCAGAGGGGAAAAATCATGTCGGCAGATCGCGTTTCAGGGGTCATAGTACACAAATTGCGAAAGAAAACAATGATTGCATAAATAAATAATAATTTTGCTATTTATTGGTACAAAAGTATCTATACTGTGTAAAAATAATAACTTTACACAAAGATTACAAAGCTTGTTCAAAATGTTTTCCATCCATGCCAAAGATCCATTAAAGATAAGAAGCAGATATTATTTGCCTATGATGCATTTCTGCATTGCGTTATTTGTACTCTTGTTGTAAACATTTATATTTTAATTTGTGATTAATCCTCTCACCAACTTTGTTTAAACGTGTCTCTGGGACTTTTTATGATAAAATGCTGAAATTTTGTACATCACCTTATTAGTGTATGGGGCATATTTTACTCATTGGATATGTTTTTGTACGGGGGCCGTATAAAAATTTAAATTTTGTATTTCCTCAAATTTAATCCCCTTGAAAATTTTAGAGGTCAATGTTTTTGGGACACCCTGTATAGTATTTCCGCCTTTGGATAGGCCCCTTATTACAAGTTGGCGATGTTCTAGAATCCTACTAAATAAAGAAACAAAATGGCTTGTCGTTTAGTTGCCACTGAATGATTCACGAGACACTGCAGCGTTTGCTTTGCATATTCATTCCACTGTTTCTTTCATGAATACGCAAATGGATTTTCCTTGCTTCCGTATTCATTCCTGCTCTGGTGCTTGTCCGAAATCGTAAACACGGAAACATTTGTTGAATTCCCAGGAAATAAATCGCAGCGAAACCTCCGCGTAATAAGCGCCTATTGGATCAGGGTAAATTTCGAGCAAATGGATGTTTAAAGAGAGAAATTATTGGTTGCATTTTCAAATAATTATTTTTAAAAATACAGAACAGTCTGTGTAAACGTTTCTGTATGCAGATTGTATTCCAGAAACATTTAATTCTCTATTGGTTAATTTTCTTGTTCTAAATGGAGATATTTAAACATGAACGCAATTTTCTCTTATTACCGCAGGGGCGAAGCGTCAGGGGAGACAGACAGTGTCTGTATCCAAATATTTACGACCAAGTAACTTATTTTAATTATATATTATTCAAAATAAATGCTTAACATATTTTCTGTTTTAATAAACAGAAGGATATAATAACGAAAGTAAAATGAACGAAAGGTGTGTATTAAAATGTGATTTGTATAGCTAATAGATACAGATATAATGAAGAAACGAAAGGAAGATAAACGAAAAGTGTGTGTTAAAATGCGATTTGTATAACTAATAGATATAAAGAAACAAAAGGAAGATAAACGAAAGGTATGTATTAAAATGTGATTTGCATAACTAATATATATAGATATAATAAATAAACGAAAGGAAGATAAGCGAAAGGTGTGTATTAAAATATGATTTGTATAGCATATACATATACATATAATAAAACGAAAGGTGCTTATTAAAATGTGATTTGCATAGCTAATAGATATAGATATAATACAGAAACTAAAGGAAAATAAACGAAAGATGTGTATTAAAATGTGATTTGTATAACTAATAAATATAGATATAAAGAAACGAAAGAAAGATAAACGAAAGGAAGAGATATAATGAAGAAACGAAAGGAATATAAACGAAAGGTGTGTATTAAAATGCGATTTGTATAACTAATAGATATAAAGAAACGAAAGGTGTGTATTAAAATGGGATTTGCATAGCAAATATATATATAGATATAATAAATAAACGAAAGGAAGATAAGCGAAAGGTGTCTATTAAAATATGATTTGTATAGCATATACATATAAATATAGTATATGCTATACAAATCATATAAATATGCTATACAAATCATATGCTATACAAATCAAAATAAATAAACGAAAGGTGCTTATTAAAATGTGATTTGTATAGCTAATAGATATAGATATAATAAAGAAACTAAAGTAAAATAAACAAAAGGTGTGTATTAAAATGTGATTTGTATAACTAATAGATATATATACTCAAGAAACTTAAAAAGGAGGATGTCAGATAGTTGTAATTGTATAATCACAAAGTTAGAGTAAAGGGGATAGATAAGATTCCTATGGTTGAAACGCTTGAAAATGCCATAATGCTTTGAGAATCCTATCTAAGTGTCACTACTGTTCGTAAAGTAGTCGATAGCGTTAGTTGACACAAAAAGAAAGCGTTAGTATTTAGTATATGTGCTTTTGATTATATTTAAATTAAGGTACTCTAATTATGAGTATAATTAATATTTATATTTCTTAATTATAGGACAGGATATAGAATATACGGACATAAAAATAGATTTAAAGATAAAATAACTTTGAATGCGTAGGAATATTCTTTATTATTCAATTCCTAATTTGCATTACGCCAATGATTTATTTCTACTAAATTGGCATTTTAAATAAATATTTTAGGCCTTTCGCCATGTAAATACATACAGCACAGGACAACTTATCCTATCCTAGCGCCACCTGAATAATTGTCTTAAATAATATTGCTGTTTTCTCAAAAAAATATATATAAAGTTTTAACTACTTGCCTCTACCTCCATATGTATAACTGTTACCATCCATCTATAACTGTAACCGTCAGATATTTTTTATTTTACTTGCGAACCGAAAATTGGTGTGCATGATGTTGCTCTGAGACTGTAATAATTTGTTTTATTATAATATTCATAAATGTGTTAAAACCATTAATATGCCTTCTATATTTTCTATACCTCTAACACTTATACACCGCGAGTTACGACATATGAACTTTAACATTTTAGCTAAAATGGCTGGAAATGTTTTAACCAAATAAAATTTCTTTTAACAAACTGCTAAATAAGCTAACAGAGTTTAATACCTAAACAATAAAACCTGCTTAATGGAATAGCCATTTTTCATTGAAAAAAATTTTTCCACATTAAATTTACACTACCTTATATGCGCCAACGACCGTACTATGCTGAAAACACGGGTTCGCGTTAGATTACCGAAGTCAGGCAGCATCGGGCGCGGTTAGTACTTGGGTGGGTGACCACCTGGGAACACCGCGTGCTGTTGGCACATTTCAGGCGCGGTAACCCGGTGGTTTGCGCGCTGGATTTGCACGCTAACACAACTGCCGCCGTGTTCATGCGGAGTACGATCACGTCAAACATGTGGGTCCGTAAGTTCTTCCGAGAGGTTGGTGGTAGGGGGAGGAGAATATGGTCCCTGTGGCTGCCTCCCCCACTGGGTTCCGGTCTAAATTGGGTGGCACTTCCCGGTCGTCCAAACAGTTACCTTACACCTTTCTGGTAGGTCGGACGGTCTGGGTCTCAACAACAACTACCTTATATGCAACGAAATATGCACAATCCTAAATACATAAAAAATTGAACTTTTCATACTACTTCACAGTAACTGGATAGAGATGTTACATATCTGCAATTTAACATATTCTATAAAAAAATTGTAGCAAATTTCAAAACGTCGGCATTTCATTAGCCGGGTAATTTTTTAACATAATGCCTTGCACTGCACTATGCTGGGTCAAAATGTGTCTTCAAATATCCTGAATTCATCCAGCAGTATACCGCATTCACCGGAGAATTTTGTTAGTAAAATGAATAGTAATATATTGTGATTTCGGAACACTGTAATAAGCTTGAATTTCATTAACAGACATTCCATTAAACGAATTCGAACTGCAATACTTTCCAGTTATTTCATTGTCTAAAAAGTAATCGATGTTCTCTAATCATAACGAAGAAACAAAATGGCGAGTCGTGATTTAACCGCAGATCGTGAGCTGCACAAAACGATTCTCAAGTCACCACAACATTTGCTTTGCGTATCCGATTGTTTCCTTCATGAATACGCAAATGGATTTTCCTTGCTTCCGTATTTGTTCCTGCGCTGCATGCCAAAAACCGTAAGCACGGAAACATTTGTTGAATTCTCACGAATAATGCTCAACCGTTAAAAAACCTCGTTTAATGAGAATGTACATATTAGAAGTATAGATACATTCTAAGCAAATGGATCGTTATAAGGCTATAATTGGGGATGTTTTAAATTTATACTTAATGAAAAGTGTTCATTAACGTATAATAAGAAAAATCAATCATGCATTAAGCATTGATTATGGAACGCTTTCCAACTGAAATGCAATTTTATTTAAACATCTCTAAAATGCGATCCATTCAGCGCTGATTTTTTTTAAATTATCACAGTATTACAGTATTTTATTATACTTGAAAACTTCATCGAAAAAGCCAATGTTATTTATACAATATGAACTTTATTCAAATGACGCCATCGAAATATAAATTGTGTGCCTGTATATGTAAAATTAATAAATATTTTATTCATATCACTTATATTCCAGCTAAATAATTTTACGTGAAAAAAAAATCAGCAATTCTTATGCAACTTACCTTACAATCGCTTGATTTGTTTACATTATGCATACTATAGTTCAGCATTAAAATTAGGCTTCGTTGTAGGAAGTTTAGTGATCATTTAAAATCAACAATATTGTAATTGCTTTGGCACAGAATTTAGATACATAGATAATAAGCCAAAAATAATGCGGTTTTATGATGGATGCAATGCTAAATATAATTTTAGGCGATCTTTAAACATCTACGGTAACAGCAAAAAAAAAAAATGAAAGCCATATTTTATTTTGCAATGTGTCACGTGATCTCTTCATATATCCTGGGTGTAATTATTATTTAAATTTTTATTTAAAAAACTACCTCACATATTTTGCTGAAAATTTTTTTACGCATTTTATGTGATAATTTGAATATTTCCTAAAATTTTCGAACCAATTTGTGAATTTTAACTTCGCTTAATAAATGTTTGAAGTCCCATAGTGTTCAATGTATTTAATTTTTTCAACCCGGGTTAAATCCGAAACTAATTTGGTGATATTATTCATTTTCATCCCAAACATCCCACAGACCGTCTCAACAACATATTAAAATTTTATTTCGATAAAGTCTTTTACAGCAGTTATCGTACAAACGGACAGACAGGCAGACAGAATAGCCAAAGTCATAAACACTTTTCAACTATGTTGGAAAGTTTTAAAAATTATCCTGTGCATCATCATAATCAGGATCATGGAAAGGGTGATGCTTGGACTATGAAAGGACGGCCAATAACTAAAAAACACCTTTTGTAGAAAACTTGAGCAACGTATTTAACCTTTTGCACGCCAATTCTTGCAAAGGGGGATCGAACTATTTGGGATAGGGTATGCCAAATACCTGTCTTATTGAGAGGTTCTTCGTTTCGAATTGACGCTGTCCAACCCGTAAGCAAAAGGTTAAGCACACATAGAATAACAATGGAACATACAACTGTTTCGAAGATACACTTGACTCCCCTTCGTCGGCGCTAGACAATAGGCAAATCCGTCAAGAAGACAAAATGTCAAGAATATAAAATGGGCCACGATTAAATTTAGTAGCCATGGTAAAATAGAAAGCAAGGCCAATTGAAGCCGAGGAAATCAATAAGTAAAAAACAATTTGTGCAAAGAATAAGGATATTTTGAGCAACGCATTTAAGCACAAATAGAATAACAATGTAGCATACTGCTGTTTCGAGGATACGCTGGATTTCATTTAGTCTTTTTGGATGCAGTTTTATTGGTTGCTTACTACTGACGAAGAAGATCCAGCGTATCCTCGAAACAGCTGTATGCTGCATTGATATAATTTGCGCTTAATGAATTTGTGCTTAATCATTAGACGATCTTCAACTTTGTAATGGACATTTTTCTTATATCTTATTTCTTTGCCGAGTTTTAAATTCTCCATTAGGGGCGTTGCAATCTCTTTAATTCGATCGGGATCTAACGTGTACACTCATGAACCTTTCTTTACAAAGTTATTACGGTGTTTCAGGGCTTGCCTAAGAACCCTGCATATTGTCGATTGTCGAACTCGCTTAATGGAGTCACTATTTTGTCGGAAGAAATATTTCATTAAGCAAGATATTCGATTAAACAAGAACTTTTCAAACTCATAAATGTAAATTTGTTTATTTACGTTTGCACGGCAATCACAAAACCAAGTACAGGTCATTGATTTTACCAATGTACGATAAAGATTTTGATTTACGCAGCAGCTAATCACAAAATCGAACTAATATTGTGGAAAATTTGTCTTAGCTGTGTAAATTAATACAATTTGCGGAACATTATGCAGTGCGGAGTCTAAAAATTGTTACCTGTAGAAAACCGCCCTTGGAAACCAACCTTTTTGAGTTGACTCGTAAAATCTTTTAGACAACTAACACAAATGAGGAGATCCTGTCTTCCTTGAGCACATTCTGTCAGACAATATTTGATTTCCTTTTTTTTTTTTTTTTTTTTTTCTAGTCTCCACAATACAATATTTAATATTAAGTTCTCTAAGATAAGGTCAAACTTTTTAAAAAGCAAGGCTGTCGTATTTGCACACGTATATTAAGTTGCAAAAGCATGAAAAAGAAAAGTGATTTATTCCCGGATATTTTTAAGGAAATTTGAAAAAATCTGAAAATAAAGTTTTCAAAAGTGTATTTTTACCATTGTGTTATTCGAAAATCTATTGTGTATTGCATTGTAAAGTAAGCATGATTTTGTAGGTTTCGTAATAGAAAATAATAAATCATTTTACAGTCAGAATTTGTAAATAAGTTATTTGTAGCATATTATAATAATATAAATTCTGTCCGCTTATGAAGATTACCATTCCACATTGATTGGACATTAAAAATTATTTACATTATAGAATCTCTTGGTAAGTAATTTGAACTGTAAAATATTTGTTTCAAGTGCTTAATGTATTCGTATAATGTTACGAACTAATATAAATATCACATTATCTTCAATAAAAATTTTCCAATATCAAATATAAATTGTTATTTTAAAAATGTGTACCAATAAATTAATATAAAGATTTATAATAATATATAAAATTGTAAAACCATCACCCTTAAATACATTTTGTAAAGGTTTTAGTTACTCAACAGGGTTGGATATCGTGTGAAGTTAAAAGACCTGATGGGGCAGTAGATGACTTTCCCTGCACACTTAAATTTGTTTTCTCTTTATTACTTTTCTTATATACATAGTATAATGTATAAGGAAAGTATTGTAACGGAGTCGAAAATTCGAATTCGAGATTTTGGCGGAATATCGCCAACTTGGCGATTTTTTAAATATTGCCAAATTAACGAAAATCTCGCCAAATGGATAAAAATGACGTTAAATCAATGAAAATAATGACTAATTGACGAAAATTGAAACGAATATAAGTATCTATTATAAGAATAACCTATTTTTTTTTACTGTAAAAGTGGTAAATTCATTGCATTATATAAGGAAAGTCATGTGCCACACACATCAGATTTTTTTTCATAATTTATTAAGTTCAATTGCTCGAAATAACACATATAATTATTTTATACTACTTTTTTTAACACTTTACAACAAAGTTGAAAAGTGTTTATGACTTTGTTCATTCTGTCTGTCTGTCTGTCTGTCTGTCTGTCTGTCTGTCCGTTAGCACGATAACTGCCGTAAAAATGAGTTTATCAAAATGAAATTTTAGTATGTTGTTCAGACGGTCTGTAGGACCTATGGGAATATAAATAAATAATATCACCCAATTAGTTTTTTATTGAACCCGGGTTGAAAAAATGAAATACATTGAACCCTATGGGACCTAATTTTTCAAACATTTTTTAAGTAAATTTAAAATTCACGAATTGCTTCGAAATTTTTAGGAAATATTCACATTATCCCATAGAATATATAAAAAAAAATTCAGTAAAATATGTTAAGTAGTTTTTTAATTAAAAAAATTATTTAATATAGGGAAAAAAACAAATTCAAATAAATTCTGACTTTGGGATATCTTCCAGAAAGAAAAGAGAGAGATATTATATAATAAATATCTCTCCATTTGTTAAAACGTTTTGCATATGGGAGTGGCTTCATATTTTAAAATAATTTGGTAGATAACAATTTTTCATTTTTTTTAAATTTTATATAACTCTTCATGATAAATTTAATTGATGGCATTTTAAATGCACTTTCCTACGTCCTAGAGAGTTAAAATTTGGTACACAGCTTAAATTTGTAGAACATTTTATTCTACAGCAATTTGGTGGATCTTTAAATATAGATCATACATTTTTTTCGAAATGACCCGCAATTAATCCCCGTTCACTTTTATAAATCATTGTTGTAATATTGTTAAAAATTCTGATGTGGACAGCACATGTCTTTCCCTGCAGACTCATATTCATTCTCTTTATTTATTCAATGATAATTTGAGTTTATCTGCACAACATAAGTATTTTAAATGACATTGAATTTACACGTTAAACTTAAATTTGGTTCTCATTTGATAACTGGACTTATTGTCAAAGGTGGCGTAGCGAAAACGCGAAAAAACTAGAATATCTCAAGAACGGCTAGTCCTAGAGTAATGGGGTTAGTCTTATTCTTTTTGTTGTCAAAAATCACATATAAAATAGGAATTTAATTGATATAATTGAGCGCACGTAGTCTTTTATTTTTATATATAACGATTTTTGCTGGCCATTTCGCAAAAATAGCCCGTTCCTTTTTCCCGAATCGTAGTAGAATAACCTACAAATGATTTATATACAAAATTTTGTTAAATTTGGTATATAAATCACTTGTAGGTTATTGAAATATTATACTCCAAATTTTGTTAAATTTGGTTCATTAGTTTTTAGCTAGAGTGGATAAAGGCAATTTCTGCGGCCATTTCGCAAAGAAGGCAGATTCTTTTATTACGAATCGTACTATAATCTAATGAACATCAGGATTTCCCACAAAAAACATACCTACCAAATTGTATGAAATTCGGTCCATTAGTTTTTCAATTAGAGTGGATGTAATATCCACACAGACACACAGAAACATACACAGATACACCCTTACACACACAGACGTCTTCCTAAAAGTAGTTTTTTCGTGTTCTAGAAGTCCCAAAACGTGTAGATACTTTGAAAATTCGAGTTCCGATCTTCGGCACGATTCCAATACTTTGAGTACATACACATACACATTATCTGTGTATTATCTGTGTATCTAAATTCCGTGCCTATGCAATTACAATAGTTGTGATTTTAAATGATCCCTAAACATTTATTTTTTCTTCAAGGAAGCCTAATTTTAACATATGCAGAATGCAAATATCTCAAGCGATTGTAAGATGAATTACATAAGAATTGCTGAATTTTTTTCACACAAAATTATTTAGCTCTGGAGTCTGGAATACAAGTTATATGAATGAAATATTCATTGATTTTGCATAAAGAATCAGATGATTTATATTTCGATACAGTTTTAAATATTTAAGTATAATAAATTACTGTAGTACTGTGATAATGTAAAAGATATTATCACTGAATGAATCACATTTTAGAAATTTTTAAATGAAATTACATTTCAGTTGGAAAGTGTTTCATAATCAATGCTTATGCATGATTGATCTTTCTTGTTTATACTACTTTTGTGCTTGGGTTTTTTTCCCTTCGGGGTTTTCCCCTCTTTTCTTTTTTTCCTTCTTATGTCTCTCTTGTATTGTATTGTATTGTTTTTATGTTTTGTTTTGTCGTTGCCATCCTTTTATTTGTCTTGTTGTAACTGTGTTGTGATTCAATTTTAACCTGTTTTGTAATGTTTTGGATCTAAAATAAAGTTCCCGGCCACACACTTTGCTACAGTAAACCTTCGGGTCTGTCGTGTGGTCTGGGTTTCCAATACTTCAACATATAATTATTTGAAGCACTGAATTTGTAGTTTTAATTCAACTGTCGCTTTCATTAAGCGACTGGGCGCATTTCCAGGCGATATTGCAAAAAATGCTAAAAACTGAAATATCATGAACCGTTTGCCCTAGACCTAGAGTAATAAGGTTGATTTTATTATTTCCTTCATCAAAATGCACGTATTAAACAATCATTTAATTGATATATTTGTGTATTAATTCAAGATTTTAACGATTTTTGAAGGCCATTTTGCAAGAGAAAAAATTGGGAACTGGTTCTTTTTTTATCGTACCAAAATCTAATCAGCTCCGACTCACCCACAAGTGGTTGAGTCTGTGCTGATTTCCAAACTTTATGAAATTGATGTCGATGCTGATTCAAAAGAAAAATAACCAAATTGGTTTCTTTCCCCTCAGTATCCACTATTTCCAAAGATTTATTGCAACGCTATATATATATATATATATGTGTGTGTGTGTGTGTGTGTGTAATGGTAGATACAATAGTCCAGGGAAGAGACATTCCACGTCCTAAAAAAATCTACTTTATTATATGACACTCGAAACATATTTGTTACATAGGACCGAGGTTCTGGTCGTCGACCAGTTCTCAAGAAATCTTAATGCCGTCTGCGTTGGTTCACACAATGTACAGTTCCACCAGGGGAGGAGGAATATGACGACATGGGGCACATACTGTCTTCGCGTTCTTTATGCTATAAAAATGTGATGGGAAAGCAGTTTATATGAGAAAGTTTACGCAGAGGTTAAGATTAGTGACCCTATATGGTATGGTCGAGGGAAAAAAAGGAAGTGCTAGCAGATTTATAAGGCAGACTTATGCTGGCAGACTTAGAATATTAGTGGCGTGGGATAGAATTTAATATACAGGGTGCGGCAGAAAGAATGTTCTGATTTGGCAGAAGCGTTGCTTCGCTCATAGTAGAGGTACAGCAGTGGGCATGGTCTCTTTTGACTTGTTTGCGCATGCCCTTTTTAGTTACCGTCATGGCAATTGGTGTGCCTTAGGTGATTTCGGTGTGTGGTGTCCTTATTTCTTTGAAAAGGGCGGTGCTACAGTGACAGTAACGTCTGAGCGCTATTGTGAATTGCTTGAGAATTTTTTCCGTCCGAAATTTAACGGTTTACTCAACGATCATGATCCGGAAGATGTATGATTTCAGCAAGATGGAGCCACGTCGGATACCTCTAGAAGGTCACTTGGAATTCTCAGAAACATGCTTCCGGGCCACCTTTCTCTTGACGGGGTGATATCGGTTGGCCACCGCGTTCGCCGGATTTGGCCCCATGTGATTTTTTTTCTGTGAGGCTATCTCAAATCAAAAGTGTAGCAACACCGACTAACAAATTTGCAAGCACTCAAGGCAGCAATTACGCAAGAAATCACGGCGATTCCGCAGATCACTGCAAAATTTCCGAAAAGACTTCAAAACTGCATCGACATTGGCAGTCGCCATTTAACTGATGTACTCTTCAGAACTTAATGGATAACAATGGCATACCGTGGACTTCTCAAGTATAAAAGATTTCTTTCTCTATCTTGCTTTGTATTTTTTTTTATTGACGTTCCAAATCGGTACGCTCTTTTTGCCGCACCCTGTAGTTGCAATACGTGCTTGACATGAAATAGGGACATGAAATAGGAATAAGAATTATGAAAATATTTAGAAAAATGCTCGTTATTGGAGAAAGCTTAAAATTTCTGTATCATATATATCCATTATTTACAATTTCATTTATTAGCAACTTGAAAATGTTCTCTAATCTTGACAAAATGACAGGTAGAGGACCGGATTCTACTAAATCGTGAGCCGCATAAAATGATTCACGATACTCCGTAGCGTTTCCTTTGCATATCCGATTGTTTCCTTCATGAATACGTAAATGAATTGTTGTTGCTTCCGTATATTCTCCTGCATTGCATGCTCGGAATCATAAACACGGAAACATGTGTTGATTTCTCATGAATAACGCAACTGTTGGTAAACCTCTTGTATTAGATGTCTCTATTGGGAGGTAGGGGTATATTCCTAGCAAATGAATGCTTGAATTTAAAATAAGTATAATAATTATTTTAATTTTATATTTAACGATAGCATTTTAACCTGTGTTGTTAAATGTTATCGTTAAACATTAAACAACACCGGTACTGTTTAACCACGGGATCTTTGTTGTCTGAGTTCTAAAGAATCTCAGACAACACCGGTCCGATAAACTTTCTCATCCATTTACTGTCTCGTTTATGCTTCTTAATCTTAATGCAAGAAAATGCCAGGTAGAGGTTCAGATGCTACTGAATCGTGAACTGAATGAAATGATTCACAGCAACGTTTACAGTTGATTTATTTTATCAATTTATTATATACTAATCAGAGTTGGGTATTAACTAGAAATCAAACTTTTCCCGATTTTTTTGGGTAGCCCGTTGCAAAATATCTATACTCAGTTAAAAGAATGTGTAATAATTTACGACTGAACCTAATTGTTTTATGTTCATGATCGCTTAAAGAAGAAAGGCGAAAACATTTGAATTAAAGTGATATAAGTTCATGATAAAAATTGTTAACCGTTACATGTTTTCCTCGTACTGATTAACTTACTCTCCCAATTATGCTACTGGGGCAGAATTACAAGCTCTTATCGTTAAAGTCATATAATACTATATTAGTCTGTGGTTAAAGTGAACTCTGTATTCTCCTTCCTCTAATGCCATATTGGCATGCAACCTGGCAATCTGTCTGACCACTCCTGTAATTTTTACCCTCCAGGTTAACTTCTTGCTTGGCCGTCGTTGAGCTTCCCGATTTGAAATCGGAGCTGAATATACCAAAGTCCACTGACCCTGTGCTAAATGTAATAGAATCATTTTAGACCCCCGACTGAACCTTGCTTAAATATGACCAAACCTCCTTATAAAAATTAACATATTTGGTTTTCTAATATTTGTAAAAATAAAATTCGATTAACAGGATTAAAGAATTGTATTTTAATTGCTAAGAGTATTCTTGACAGCAGCACTTAAACTGATAGTTAATAAGTTACTTATGATTTTAATATTATTTGATCATTGTTCTACACTGTTCTTTTAGTATATGCATATATGGTTTTATTTTATTTTCTATTTTGAATCTTTTAGTATTTTACCTTTAAATGTTATTTTTTATTTTGTATTTTATTTCTTTTCGGCTTTTCCTTTTCTAAATTCATTTTTGCTAATTTGTTTGCTCTTTCTTTTGGCTTTTATTAAATACTTTTTATACGAAAAAATTTAATTAGCAATATTGGAATCTGGGTAATTTTATCACTATATGTCTAAGTTTATCGTCTATGTATGCTTTTGTGTATTATCTTTGTATATTGTACATGTATTTCTTAGTGTTATTTCTGTGTTTTTTCTGGCCATCTATTGTAACTGTTCAACATTCTATGGGTGAGTTGGACGGCCTGGGTAATAATAATAATAATAGTAATAGTAATAAGACTCCCAACATATTACACTAACTTGCCTAATTTGTTTGGGCGACAAAGAACCTAGCTGGGCTCGAACAGAGGATCTTCGTATTGACCAGCCAACGTTCTCACAATTGAGTGAAACGGAATTGTAAGCAAACTCTTGTCGAAGTGGACTGACTCTAGCTTAAATAAATGTTTCAAAATAAAAATTAACACTTTAAAGCTAGCGAGGATGTGTCTATTTTAAATGAGGTCACTTCAATAGTAGCCAATTCTACATATGATAAATAAATGTCATTTTCAATTTAAACGTATTATCGTAAAATTCACTTTTTTGGTTTATTTATAAAACACAAACTTGAAGGTAAAATATTCTTTGCTGAAACTAAGCGAAGAGCCGGTCCACACTGAAGTCACCACTCCTGCCAAGGTCAGAGCACCACAATTTGATCCCACTCTTGCTTCCTAGCCGCTAATCACTTGGCGTTCCAGTCGGCCTACGTCATTTTTTTTTCTCTACTCGAGTTTTGATTCTCTGTTGAGAATGCCAATTCCAGTAAAACGTGACTTGAGTTCTGGAAGGGACTTGGATGTGTTTTTTGCTTCCCTCGTTTTTTTGTTTGTCTTTTTTGTCGTCGTCCATGTTGTCATTGTCCTGCCACGTGCTTCGTTTAGGAAGAGGAGCTTTTATTTCTTGTGCTAACAAATAGCTTTCTGTTCAGGAAGATAGCGAATGAACTGGAGATTTTGGAGATAAAGGTATTATGAAAAGGAGAAGTATAAGATCGAAATTTACGTGTTAATCTGGGGGGTGGAGAATGATTGAGGAGTTTGTTGAAATTTGGGATTTTCTTTCTTTATGTGATGGAATTTTGGTACGGGATGCCAAACACGTTGTTGAGCGATCATTATGCAACGGAGGCAGTTTTGCAAGCTGTCCTTTCAATGGACAGGATTTGAAATTTTAGAAGTCTGTCAGCACAAAGGATAAGAGACCCAAGTCTCTCTTTACTACTCCTTTGAATCTGAAATGTTGACAGCAATTTCCCTTCAGAAAGGGGTTTGTAAAAACGTGTATTCGTTCCCAACATTTTTTTTTTAAGAACAGTCTGTTGTTGCTGTTGTTTCTGCTAAACTCCTTGGTCAAAATGCTAAACTAAGTCCTAAAAACCTTGTTGCTTGAGAAGACAAAAAACTCTCTTCCCTTGATCCCCAAGAAACAAGTTCAAAGTGGCACCGATCGAACTAAAGTCCGATATAACAAATATAATAAGGTGACGGACGTGCTGTTTTCCTCGCCTGCTAATTAAAATAGCATATATAAATTTGCATTGTACTGGTGTTTATATATATGAGCGGTGTTACAATCAGCTTACAATGAGTAAAAATACAGATATCCAAAAAAATGCGACATCTGTATTTTTATTCTTTGTGAGAATTAGTTAAGAATTTTTTAAATTTTTAACTTTGAATGATATGAATAAATTATTTAAAAGGATGGCGAGTATAATTTGTGACTAAAAAATATGGAAACAATTTTAGAACTAATATGTAAAATATTCAGAAAGAAAAGAGTTAGTAGAAAATCTCCTTTTTACACTGGTAAAGGAATGAAATAATTATATTTTAAATGAAAATAAATTATTATACTAAAATAACTAACAAAAGAATGAAAAAAAACATACTCTATTAGTGATTGCATCGTGGAGGTAAAGGGAAAGAGTTAAAACTCCATGCTCGGGAAAACGCCCAAATCGTTTGTATGTATTTCTATGATTTGAAAATGCATACCACGCTGTATGTATTTCTATGTCGAAAGTTAATTTTTCGGAAATATAATATCGGTGCAATGCAAATTAGAACTCAAACTATAAAGAATATCCCAACGTATTCAAACTTGTTTCACCTTTCAATTTGTTTCTGTCCGTATATATTCTGTATCCTGTCCTACTAATAAAAACATTATTTCTACTTATAATTAGGAAACTGTAATTTAAACATTATCAAAATTACATATATTAAATACTACGTGTTTCTGCTGTTTCAAATGAGAACGGATTTTATTTTACTAACACTAGCGACACCTAGATACAATGTTCAAAACATTGTTGTATTTTCACGCTTTTCATCCATAGGAGTTTTACTTCCTGTCTAATTGGAGTGCAATATAGTCTATTTTAATTTTATTTTATATATTTTGTAGCCAGAATCTAATTTCTGGAACTTCTTTTTTTACCAGTCTGATTGATTCTTATTATATAAAGTAATGACAACGCCGATACACTTTTACTTTCCTTACAAATATGATTTAATTTAAAGTATACACAAGTGCTGTGACGGGGCCGAAAATTCGGTTTCGGTTTTGTGACGGAAGAGCACGTTTCAAGCATCCCTGAACTCGAATCGAACTTTTTAAATGTGATATCTGTGTGTATATATGCTAGTGTGTGTGTGTGTGTATGGCCATGAATCTGTGGAAGCAATATCTCAATACGAATGGAGCATTTCCAAAGAAAAATTGGTACGATTATTATAATCAGTGAATGCTGTAATCCTACTGATTTGAAACACGATTGAATGTTAAAATAAAAGAACAATTTTCGAATGAATTTTTGAAAAAATCAGGACATTCAATAATGTTAAATAAATAATAATTTTATACGCAATTTTTTATTTGAAAACAAATGACACAAACTTTACGACCTTAGCTTGAATACGTATTCAAAATATTGCACTTTTTTCAAATAAATTTATCTAAAGAATTACATAAAGTTGAAAAGTAGTAAATATCGTTAAATATGTAACATTTGGCGATAAATTTGACGACCTTAGCGACTAGTTTGGCTAAATATCGCTAACTTTGCAACTTTTGAAAATGGTGTCAAATTGACGAAAATGTCTCCAAATTAGCAAAAGTTACGAAAATCACATCAAATTGATGAATTAATAATTAACATCTTTCGATATATATACACTCATCTGATGCTAGCAATATTTCCAATTCTCAATTTAGATTTGCGGAAAATATAAGTTAATGTGATACTTTACGATAAAGTTTTACACGTTGTCATTTAGAAAAGCTCCAAATGTTAGTGTACTTTTTAACGTTTAAAAGATTGTGCTGTGGATATTGTACATCATTATTTCGCATTGAAAGAAGCAAAGTCATTGTGTAGGGAAAAGCATGTACTGCCACATCAGATTTTTTCTAAGAAATGAGTTTGTTAATGATAAAAATCTGTAACTTCTAATTCTAAAAATTGAAGTGTTTCTAAATTAAAAATATTTCTAAATATTTAATCAATTGTATAGTTAAATTTTTTTACTATTTCATGCATTTCTTAATAACTTTATTTTATCGAAAGATATAAAATTCCAGATATTTATGTGGATGTATTAAAAATTAATTTTGCAACGATATTTCATATTTTATATCTAAAAAGCACATTTGATTTAAGCCATTTCAAAATGCATATACATCAATACATATACATCATTAAAAAATGCATCAAAATTCACTACTAAGTAATGTGGAATAGTACAATGTCACTTATAAACACGAAACCCTTATAAAATACCCACCCTGTTAGATCAATACATCTGAAAAAGACTGAGTTAACGTTTTTATATTACTTTTTACCCCTTCAAAATTTATCATGCGCTTTTATATTCTTTTCAAGCTGTCATGGCGCTGAATAAATTAGTTCCATAGCCTCGATTCTTCGAGAGGAAGCGACCTTTTATTTTTTAGCAGACGGTTTTTAGAGCCTTTTTATCTCAATCAAAATGAGATCCAATAAGACAGATTTATGTAATAGTTTTTGCGAATAAATAAATTCTAAGTGTTTCAAATTCATGAATAAAAATTGCGATTTCATGCTGGCTTGTCACGAAAAGTATATTTTTAGCTACCAACTCTGAATTCAAGATGAATCTAAGCACTGTCTCAAGGTGTGGGAGCATAAATGTCGAAGTAATACATCTTTTAAATCCATAATAATGAAGAATTACAGTTATTTTATATTATTTGATTTCGCGTGTTACTTTTTAGAATAGTTTTATGTTCTGTCAACCGGTTGCTACTTACACGTACTTAATAAATACAAGATGCTATTGAAAGAGGATAATAAAGAAAGTTTATGGGGAAACAATTATTTATGTAATTCCTAAGGATGTTAACGGTTAAGATGTCTTGCTAGGAATTTTTCCAAATAAATTATAAGATATTTATAAATTTCTTATCGCTACAAATTAATTCCATTTTTTAAAATATATTTTTAGAAGTAAAAATAGTTTTTTCACTAATTCTGTTTTTGTGATAATAAAGGGAGTTAAAAGTCAGTAAGTAAAAATAACTTTTTGCAGAGTATAAGGAAAAACCAGAGACTACGTATTCGTGGACATTTTTATTTTATTTGTGCTTGAATACGTTGCTCAAATTTTCCTTAGAAATTAAAAGGTTTGGTTATTTATTTTTATATTGATGCAAATTATAAATATATTTTTTAATTCAATGGCTTACATAAAAATTTGAAAAAAAAAGAAATATCTGCAGCAAGTGGCTTCACTCGACTCTTATATATTTATATTCCATATTTATATTCCACTGCATATTTATATTCCACGCAGTTTAGGCACAATTGCATGAAAACCAGTATCAGAATGAAAATATCAATTATTTAAAATCAATTTTCATGTTAATTAACATGCCGCCACTAAGTTTTACGTATTCCACTGTTACCTCTGTTAAAGTAACTTATTTGAATGTTTAGTATTTTCCTGTGATTTTCCTGTATAAACTATACACGATAATTGATATATATATTTTTTCTCCATACAGATCTTGTTATAGAAATTTTAAATTCAAAATAATCCTTGTTCTAATTATGCGAATTGCATAAAATTCTATCTATATTCACAGCAAGTCTAACTTAAATACATTATTTACGTAATGACTAGCTAATGATTCATATTTCCATTATATTTACATTGACTAATAGATGGTTTCTATAGAAACAGAATTCATTTTAGATGTCTATTTTTAGAATACTTTTATTATGGAAGAACTTTAATGTAATTTAATTTCAATTATCGTAATCGTATGGTTTGAACTTAAACCATTAACTTGAAACAGCAAAATTTTCATTTATAATTATTAATAGCATAAAATAGGTGAACTCTATAACTAGCAGATATTTACAGTTTTTCCTATACCTCTTTAGTGTTAAGCTATATTTCACGCAAGTATAACTTTTACGCAATTTATCCACACAACACGAAACATAGATAAAATGCATAAGGCAAACTTGCAGTTAAAATTAGGAGAAATGAACTAGTTTAAAATAAACTAAATGCAGTAAAAGTTAAATAAAAAAGAATCGCGAAATAAATAATACACTTTATGCATAATATGGTTTAAACTATATTATTACGAGAAAATAATAGTTTAAATAATGCATATACTGTGAAAGCTTTTTATTTTATTATATGATGTTTCATGCTAAGCTTTTTACATCTTAATTGCCTTTCGATCAACAATTTGAGTATTGTTTATAAAAGAATTACTACAGAATCGGAATATATAACTGCTTGAACTGAAAATATTCAACAAAATTGTACAGATAAAGTACAGTCGCTTGCAGTACCATATTCGATAATTGATGGACCTGACTAAGACTGCAATACACCATCTCCGCATTTTTGATATCGAAAATTGTAATTATCACAGAGCAATTGGCTTTCAATTGTTTTATGATTTTTCTACAGAGCTAGAAAGCCATTTACTGTATTGTATTCTCTGGAGTCGTGGGTGTACTTACAGGATACAAAAATGAGTTCAAATTTATGAATAAATAATGCTTTTATTTAAAAGCAGTAATAAGTGTAAGCTGGAACAATATACAGCGAAAAGCTTAAGATTCCTCTCCAATTGACCGATGGCTCCTCTATATATACTTTCCATAGAAAGCGTTCGGTATCATCGAAACTAGTCAGTATTTCTCCAAAGTTCTAGTAAATTCCAAAACTCATCAAAAGTTGACAAGTTGGCAATGTTTCACGAAATCTGGCAACTCTGCCTCGAAAATTCTGGTAACCTTACTTTCACGTAATAGCAATAGTTGCCTGTAGAAGTGTTTTCTCCTTGCATGGAGTCAATATGAGGCAAAATCATTTTATGCATTCGTAACGTTTGCATTTATTGCTGATTTAAATAAAGCTTAAGTTGTCCATTTCTTCGACACGTACGCTAACAAAAAAAAAAAGGAAGCTATTTTCTTTATCATCTCTCGTTGCATAATTCCAAACTTTATTGAAACTATTTGTTATGATGAATAACTGGAAGAAGGAAATAAATATGCAAATTATAAAATTATGCAGTTTTACCATAACACCAAATTAAGCGGCCAACAATACGCCGTATAACAGGAAAATTAAATAAATTTAAAGTGTAAAAATTAGTGTTGGAGGAATTGGATAATGTTGACATACAATTTGGGAAAATACAAAATTATTGTATTGTTTTGTGTAATAGAAATTAAATTAGTTTAAAGACAACATATGAGTGCCAAGGATACACATAAATACAGATACTGAAAAGAAATAATAATAACATAAATACAAAATTTATCAATTTTCTTCTGTTGTATATAAAATCATTTTACTTTCTTACCTTAAATATGTTTCCTCTTATGTACATATAAGTAAAAAAATAGTAAGAAATAACTAGCAATATTGCCTTATTCTTTTGCTTATAAAATAAACACTAGTAAATCTGTACTCAAATATTTTGTTTTACTGTTCAGATAAACTTCTAGGTGTCAGATAGACTTTTTAAAAAAATTATGCACCACGAAATCAAAATGATGCAAATATGTCTTCATAAAATTAATATTGTTTCATATTCCATACAGCGCCAACAACTAAATTCTCAATCGCAAGAATATTCTCAAACAATTCCATTCTAATGATAATTACGAACACTATGAATATAACACTGAATAACCGCTGAGAGAGATTTTGCATTAATGACTACTGATACAGTATATTTCAATATGCTAACCACTAGCACTAATAAACGTAAACAAGAACAATATACAGCAAATAGCTCGGTATATAACTGTCTTACAAGATTTCTGAACAACTGTTAGATACAATAAGACAGCAATTAAATGCTCCACTAATTTCACAAAATAGCTATTACTCTTCTCAAAGCATTAATGTATCTCACAATTCAATGTAGCGAGGCCGTTATAAGCCCCCTTCTTCAGGCAAAATGACCAGGTAAAACAGTATGCGCCCTTAACCACTGCTAAGAATGAACTGCGACGAAATAAACGACTTCAAATAGAGCTAGATCACACACAGCAAAAAAAATTCGTAAGCTGGTGGTATCATCCATTGAAAAAAACAAACCATAAATATATCGTCATGGGTCGATGATTCCCCCCCGCAGCCGAAGACGAGGAAAGCAGGTTCTGTAAATCATATCCTAAGCATTGATAGGACATTTAAAATAAAATACCTAGAAAAAATATATATGAACCGTTAAATTATTGGCAAAAAAAAAAAATTAAAAGAGTTTAGATGGAGGGAATATAGTCAAACCCTTGAAAAGGAAGAAGAACAAAAAATTATAGAGGAATGATGTAAGTAATTAAGAAGTAAATGACAAAAAGAAAAAACCTGTTTCGAAAGTTCATTTCATCAATCAAACTACTATAAAATTAACAGTAGTTGAGGCTAAGTCAGAAAAAAGAATATAACACAGAAAGAAGGATAGAAACCGGTTAAACAAAGTAAATAACGAAAAGAAGTAACCGGTTTCGAAAGTTGATTTCATCAATCAAATTACTGTAAAATTAATAATGGTTGAGACTAACTAGGTCAAAGAAAAGAATGTAACACATAAAGAAGAAAATAAACGGTTTCAAAAGTCTTTTGAAACCGTTTTTTTTTTCCTTCTGTCCGTATTATATTGTTTTCTTTAACCTAGTCCCAACTGCTATTAATTTTATTGTAGTTTGATTGATTAAATTAACTTTCGAAACCGGTTCTTTCTACTGTTATTTACTTTTTAATTACTGCCTCATTCCCCTTTAATTCCTTATCTGTCCTCCTTTACAACTGTTTGACTATATTTCCTCCATCTAAACTCTTTCATTTTCTTTTAACCTATAATTCCACGGTTCATATATTTGTTCTCTCTGTTTTATTTTATATGTCCTATAAATGCATAAGATTTCTTTTACAGAACCTGCTTGCTCCCCTCGTCTCTGTGTGCAGGGGAGGGATTCTTTATTGACCCATGATGATATGTTTATGATTGTGAGTTTCAATGAATGATACCACCCGCTTGCGAATTTTATCGCTGTGTGTGATCTAGATTTATTTGAAGTGCTCATCGTTTAATTCGTCGCAGTTCTACCTGTTTACTGTTCTACCTGTTTATTTGGCCTGAAGAAAGGCTTATAATGCCTTCAAAACAATTGGCGTCACCTTAGTGACATATGCCTGCTTTCTTCAAATAAGTTTTACAAACTTTTATCTTACAAGCAGCAGTTTGATTTATTGTAATGCTCTAGTACATTGGAAAACTCGCCAAATTGGCGATAAATCGCCAAATATGGCACCCATACCCAGAAAAATATAGAAACCCCAATTCTCGTAATAAAAATGGCTGCCTGTAAAGGTTGTTTTTCCTTGAAGAGGAGCAAAATACAGTGAAGTATTTTACATATTCGTAACTGTATACAGTTTAATAAACGCTTGTCGCTGATTATTTATTTTTAAGATATCAGAAATAAATTTTCATTCTCACAGAAACACTCTCTAAATCGTAATTTCTCAGCTCACACAAATTAATATCGTAAAGATGTAGATTAATATATATATATATATATATATATATACAAAGGGTTGAATGTGTACATCACAACATTACTATTGAAATTTCAACTGTTTTAGTCTCCAAAAGAAACATTTTAATCTAATTTTCTGCCTCAACTTTTCTATATCAAATTTACTCAATGAATCTCAGATATCGTAATAAAGAACAAAGAAGAACAGTCTGTAACTATTGCAAATCATTAATTTCCCCTTCGTTCCATTTCCGTCTGCCGTAATCGATTTTTTTTTTTTTTTTATGTCACATTGATTTGTGTTCGTAGACGATAATGAATTGCTTATTTCACGCCATTTAAAAGAAAGATATCGTGTGTATGTTTAGCATTTTTAAGTGTGAAGTTTGTGTTGATCCACTGGTTATACAACTCTTGACCTTACGTATCTTCTTCATAAGTCTCGGCATGCCATGGTTTCAAAGCAGAAACAAAATGCTTAGAATAGATTATTTTGACTTTTTTTAGGGCAAAATTTTCCAGACGATATATCGCATTTTTAAATATTATATCTACGAGATAGCTTCATCTTTATAATAAGATCTATCTAGATTCTGGATGAAACATTTTATTGAATCTGGATATTCACATAATTTCCTTCTTTGATTTAATATGTGGAAAATGATCATACATTTGTCTAGTTAAAATGATAATGTATAACTGGACATACAATTTATTGAAAAAGAAAAAAAATATTTTTGATAAAAGAAAAAAAAATGAAGTTTCGTTAGAATTAATTTGGAAAATTCTTTAATGTTTTTACATTATTGTTTCTCAGAAAAAGGCAATAATGTCAAAGCATAATTGCCATCTTCTACGAGACACACACCTTACAGCTTTTTTCTATTACATTTTACAAAAGAAAAAATAAGGTTGAGGATATATATTTTTATAAGGAATGTACGTAAAAGATTTAAAAATAATATCAATATTTGATATATAAAACTGAATGCAGTAAAGCATAATAAAGGGGCCAATTTAGTATACTGACCACCTGAATAAAGTGACCACTTACTCTATTTCTTACTATAATTCAAGTTATTGTGCTTTGTTTAGTATTGTCGCCGTTGTTTTTTCAGTATAACATGCAGCTACTTTATCCAAAATTTGCCATTTAAGTAAAACAAATAATAAAATGAAAAAAAAGTCAGTTAGGGGCAACCTTGTTTCTACGCCACATATCCGTTCTCCATTACTTTCGGTTGGTTATACACAAATAGAGTTAATTGAGAAGATTTAGGATATATTTTCTGCACGTGGTGGTATAAAAATAAATTTTCTGTATCTAGCGATTCTCAAATTATAGCTCTAAGAAGGTTAGAACAAAATATTCTGAGATTTATTAATTTTTCTATCAAAAGTACGTGATTTCGGATTTTTTTACTTATAGTTCACGTCAAACGTGTATGCAAAGTTTAAAATTTCTACCTTCAGCAGTTTAAGCTGTATATTTATCATTTAATCCGTCTCTCTCAGCTATTATACAGATTTATTACAATGGAGCCCGAATATAGCGAAATTGCAAGGAACAGGAAAAAATATTCGTTATACTGATATTCGCAATAGCCGATAAAATGTTTTGGTATGAGATAAACAATAAAAATAATATATATCTGCCTGCGTATTATGAAACAAAAAATCATTATACGTAGTAAGGTTGAAATGAAATGCATTGCTCTTCTACGTACGTTGAAAAAAAAATAAGTAATTATCTTTTTAACATTTGAATTTACAACACATTTGCATAGAACTTTTCCTGTTACATCTGTCTGAATTGTCACTACAGTTTTCGTTGTGGGTTTCAAAATAGTTACGTAAATTTCGGAGGCTTTGCACAGCAATTTTTAATGTTATCCTTCATCTTTCAAAATCAATTTCATTTCTTCTTATTCGGATTCATTGCACGTATTACCAGCAACTGTAGCAATAATGGTATTATAGGTCTCTTGCGATTCTGTTTTAATGCAATCAATCCTTGCACAATAATCGTGACCCAATAATTTTGTTGAATAGACCCCCCCCCCCCCTGATATTTTTGTGCGTATTTACTGGGGAAAACGTTCGCGTATACGCATAAATTTTGTTATCAATTCTTCAAATTTTTCATTATTCATTCCTTGTTTAATATAATATAAAGTGTATATAGAAAAAATATTACCATTCAGACTGTTTAATGTATTCCGAATACAAGATTTTAACTCAGAAATGATTTAAAGATAATTATTTTTGGACATTTTTAACATAGGTAAATAGGTAACATACCTAAAAATAAATTTTATATATATATATATATTTTTGTTACTTATATAAAGATAATTGAATTGGATATTCCCAGTATCTGTATATTGTTTATAATAATGTTGTTCCTATAAAAGAAAAATAAGTGAAATAAACAATTATCTAGAAAAAATAAATATTTTTCTGTACTTAACTATAATTTGCTTCATTTCAGCATTTCAGACTCCCGTACGATGTGCATCCGATTTAAAGTTTCCCGAATCCCTAATAATTTTTCAAGTCGACGCCGTTGCTATTATTTACAACAGCACAATCTTAAATCTTACACATACACGTAAGCCCCGGCCACACAAATAGCTACCATAAGCCTTCGGGTTGGTCGTGTGGTCTGGGCTTTCTACATACACGTAAACAAACTAGACTTAATCCTGCAGTTTAATTTAATGCACTGCATTTTTAACCGTACGCTCTCTGGTACGGATTAATGCCATAAAGTGGATTTATATAGGAACTCTCTTGGGTGGATTATTACAGTAAACCTAAGTTTGTTTCAACCGCACACTCACTGTCGTGACTCTCTTACTTCAATGCACCCAAGTGCTGCAAATAAATTGAAATCGTAATAGGATTTTGTAGTTCAATCTATATTTCCTTAAACGAGACACCAAGGGCTCATAAGCCGTTCCTAAGAACAATCATTAGGTTTATTTCTCTCTCATTTCTTGAAACTATCCCGTATACCTTTTTCGAGAAAACGAAGTTCTATACTATATGCATATATTTTAAGTGAAAGTATTTTTAAGTAAGCATGTAAAAGGAAAAGTATGGCAATAATAAACGTGATAGAATAAATAACAGTTAATGGCCTTTTGTTTCAACCCATATATTTTTTGGATAAGATAATTTTGCCGACAGAACATCAGTGCGAATGACGTTACGTAGTAACACACATGTGACGTGCATTAATGTTAAATGCATCAACGCATGACATGCATCAACGTTCTCAACCTGTAGATTCGCGTTGCGCTTTTTTTTTTTTTACAAATGGCCAGGCACTTGATATATTCATCATTCGCCTATACACCGGCCAGAAACGCGAACCATTTAACCGTCACATGACGTTGCCCCGGCGCACCAGTGGGGGCGGAACACACTGCGCCCAACGACACAACATCCATGCCCGCAGGTGGGACTCGAACCCACAACCCGGCAGCCGAACGATCGCTAGGAAACGCTTGCCTTGACCGTTCGACCACCGCGTCGGCTTGATGTAAAAGATTTCCAGACGTTTATGTGTATATATGCAATATGTATAGTCATTTTACTCGAGCGGGTGACCAGTAGCAAAATTGAATTAAATTATTAAATTGAATTAAATTGAATTAACATAAAAATAATGTGAATATAAATCTGCAGGTAAAGTCATGTGCTGCCCACATCAGATTTTTACTTTCCCTGTAACACATGGTAATGTATAGGGAAAGTATTGGAATCATGTCGAAAATCGCAACTCGAGTTTTCGACGGATTTACACGGTTTTGGGACCTCTAGAGTACGAAAACACTAATTTTAGAGTGACGTCTGTGTGTGTGTGTATGCAATGTATGTATCCACTCGAACTCGAAAACTAATAGACCAAATTTCATAAAATTTGGTATATATATCACTTGTTGGATATCCTGGTGCTGATTAGATTTTTGTACGATTCGAAAAAAAAAAACTCTCTCTTTTTTTTTGCGATATGGCCACAAAAATCGCATGCAGCCACCCTAGCTAAAATACTAGTGACCAAATTTCACAAAATTTGATAGATAAGTCACTTGTGAGCTACCCTGGTGTTGATTAGCTTTTGATACGATTCGAGAAAAAGAACCTGCTTCGTTTTGCAAAATGGCCCGCAACAATCGTCAAAATCTGAAATAAAAGACTACATATGCTCCTCAAATGTATCAATTAAATGCTTGCTTTATACGCAATTTTTGACAATGAGAAGAATAACACCTACCCCTTTAATGACTAGCCGTTCTCGAGATATTTTAGTTTACGTAAGTTCTTTCTCCTAAAATTTTGTTTCCAAATTAGTGTCTTTTATCAATCGTCAAAATTAATTTGAATTATTGTTTGCCAAAATAACGAGTGAGAGAAAAATAATAGCCAACGGACGCAATCTGAAACTGACTTCTGATAGACTTTTAATGATCAATCCTTAGCAGATGTGTCTTTCCTGCGTCAGTAAATTTGTTCCGCTAAGTATGAGGTTGAACATCGGAATTATTTATCGTTGACTTGTTTATCTGACTTGCCAATGGCACCTAACCACCCAGTTTTAAAATTAATCTGGAGAAAACACTATATACAGGATCCCTAGGAAAGGTCCATGAATATACACATTAGGTCTTTCTTTAGTGGAACGACCCTTCCCGATCAAATAAAAGTAATTGCAACGTCCTTGCTGGAGAATTGAAATAATTAGGATATCGAACTAGGCAACAAAGCGAGAGCAACGAAAAAAGCCAAATTTAGAATGTTAAAGGATTGTAAAATTAGTAGGGATCGACACCAGAAACACACAAAATGCGTATATGGAAGGCAATAAATACCTATAAGCAAGTGATATCATCTAGTACTGTAGCACGGTGACATCTGCAATGCTCGTCAAAGTATGCGGTAATAAAACCAATTAAAAAGATTGTATAATTAGTATTGTTCGACATCAGGAAGTATCTTCTCTTATTCAAATAAAGCACTGCTGACGGAAAAAATATTTTACAGGCTGTACTAAAAACATTAGTACAGTTTGTAGCACATTACATTCCAGCTCTTGCAAATGTTGTTGTTTATTTTGGAATTCCTGAATAGAACATACATTCTCTAATAACTATATTGTATTAATAAAATGTTTTGTAATAGTTTTATTGTCGATTCCTACTCATCAGACAATACTCCACAGCTTTGTACTGGACTTTTTTTTTGTCTATCCTGCTATGACGAGTTCATAATCCTAACAGTTTAAATTCTGCACTAGAGGTGATGCAGCCTCTTTTATTCAGTCACAGCCACTTTACTAAAGAGAGACCTAACGTGTACACTCATAGATCTTTCTTTACAGAGTTATTGAAAATGGCATGATGAAATGTTTTTGTGATGAAATGTTTTATGATAAATGAAATGTTTTTGTTTTTTCTCAGGGACCCTGCGAACGTTTCACAGACAAGTGTGCGACGACGAAGAGCTCCTCATAGAATGCTGGCCCGACACCGTCATCAGCATAAGCGAGGCAGACTACGGCAGGCCTGTGTCTGGCGACATCCTGTGTCGAACGCAGATGCAAGCCCCTAACTTAGAAGATATTTCAAGAAACCCTGGATGTTCCAGTCACGACATTCGGGAGGTATGGTTGAAAGTTTGGGCAGAATCTTCTGATTTGGGGTATGAATGTATGGGGATTTTGTATACAATCAAACCTTATTTTAAACTCAATAATCAGGGGCTGATACACATCTAGGGGTTTGAAGCCCAAATCTGTGTATGTGTGGCTGATAAGCATTTAGGGGTTTGAATCCCAAATCTCTGTGTGTGTGGCTGATAAGCATCTAGGGGTTTGAAGCCAAATCTCTCTCTCTCTGTGTGTGTGTGTGTGTGTTCGTGCTTGCCTGCCTGTGTGAGAGAGAGAGATTTCAATATTATAAAATAATGTGGCACATGTTTTACAATGAAAATTTATACGAGCATTTTCAAACAAACATTTGTATCCATTTTATAGTAGTACTAGTTTTTCGGTTTACCGAAGATAGGGCCTCTAACACTCGTAAAGTATTAAGCAGCAATTTTTTTTAATAAGTTATTTTGTTTAAAAATGTATGACGCTTAACGTTGAAATAATCATCTCAATCGTAAATATACCCTGCCCCGTGGTCGAGTTTCAGCCTTTTAGGTCATCGCGGGGGGGGGGATGAAGGACCCCTATCCCCCTCTTGTTGTGCCCACTACGAAGAAGAAATCGAAAATCCAGCTCCGTTAGGTTTGGCCCAGTCAGTGGTCGTAGTGCGCAAAGACTCAGCCTTTCTAAGCCACCAGATGGCCTCTAAAGGGGAATGCCGACGATCAAGTGGGGGTTATAATGCTGCATCTAATCTATCCTCGAATTATAAAATTATAAATTGCTTGTGTGAGAGAGAGAGATTTCAATATTATAAAATAATGTGGCACATGTTTTACAATGAAAATTTATATGAGCATTTTCAAACAAACATTTGTATCCATTTTATAGTAGTACTAGTTTTTCGGTTTACCGAAGATAGGGCCTCTAACACTCGTAAAGTATTAAGCAGCAATTTTTTTAATAATCTTGTTTAAAAATGTATGATGCTTAGCGTTGAAATAATCATCTCAATCGTAAATATACCCTGCCCCGTGGTCGCGTTTCAGCCTTTTAGGTCATCGCGGGGGGGGGATGAAGGACCCCTCTCCCCCTCTTGTTGTGCCCACTACGGAGAAGAAATCGAAAATCCAGCTCCGTTAGGTTTGGCCCAGTCAGTGGTCGTAGTGCGCAAAGACTCAGCCTTTCTAAGCCACCAGATGGCCTCTTAAGAGCCTGGGGAATGCCGACGATCAAGTGGGGGTTATAATGCTGCATCTAATCTATCCTCGAATTATAAAATTATAAATTTCTTCAAAACTAAAAGACTTCTTGAAAAAATAATTGCTAAAAGACTTTTAAAAAAATCTTCTTTTCTTCGCCACGGGAGGGGGGGGGGGGGAGGGATAAATCGAAAATCCTACTACCTTGGGTTCCTTTCGATGGTTAATACAATAAATTCACAAAGATTCAGCCTAAATCACCAAGTTGCTTCTGAAGGGCCTGGAAAGTCCTTTCAAAAATACCCATTTTCCCAGCCTCTGGGGGGGTGGGGGGTGAAACAAAAATCTGGCCCCATTACGTTATGCCCCGTAACTGATACTGTAAGTGCGGAAAGACAGTCTTGCAGGTTACCGGAGGGGGGGGGGGGGACTAATTTCTGATTTCGGCCCTGACCATCCAACCTACCCGAAGGTGTAAGGTATTTTTTTTTTGGATGGCCGTAACAGTGCCACCCAATTTAGACTGCAACCCAATGGGGCGACATCCATAAGAACCGTACCCTCCTTGCCCTGCCACCAACCTCTCGAAAGGACTTTCTGCCCCACAGATTTTACGTGCCCATATTCCAAGGAAACACGGGGGTAGTTTGGGCAAAGCCAGGAATCGAGCTCGGATTCTCCGAGTGCAACCCCATACCTTAATCACTGAGCTATTTCGCCACCAGCTTTTAGAAGTTCTAGAAAGACCCAAACGCGTTAGACAATTATAATATAGATTTTCTTCCTGAATTTATATTTTTGCAAACTTTTGCATATGCAACATATAATTGACAATTTCATTATATTCTGTCCCAATCTCATTTTAGACTTTGCGTTCTTATATATAACTAACAGAAATATTCAGTGTTATCCGGACTGATACAGGTATAAAATTAACGCTATACAAAACGAAAAATTTTAAGCAAAAATCTACTCCCAATAAAATTTGATCGACATTTTCTTTTTTTAATCATTTACTCCCAACTATATAAATTTAAAATTACATTTTCAAATCATTTTGTTGTTTTGTATGTATTTCAAAACAGAAGAAATTTCCTAAAATTTTATATCTATTTCCCCTTAATTCAGAAAAATAATGTTATTATTACTTTATCTTATTACTTTTAAGACTTTCCATTTCATTGTTGCTCTTTCGTATGTTTATATTTAATTAGATGAGTTAAAAAACCTTTTCTTTAACGGGACGGTAGCCGTTGAAATTTTTTTTATTTATTTATTGACAAATTTGTATACATGTTCCTCTTAACATTACTATATACAATACCATTAATTTTTTTTTTCAATTTTGTTAAAATTTTGTATTTTTTTTTAATTTAATTTTTTTTAACGAAAATTTGAAAATGCTCCTTGCGTGCCATTTGTTCACATTTTTGATTCATTTTACATTATGATCACTCAAAAACACATTATGAACACATTTGGGTATTCATTTTTAAATCCCTTAGAAAGTTAATTTTTTAAAAATATTTTTCTGCATTAAAACTTAATTTTCATCATTTAATTAGGTTCTTATTCACTTTTAATTACCTTAATAAAGTCCAATTATAAAATGCATACTCAGTTTCATTAAAAAGTATGAGAGATATCTTCTTGCCAAATTCCATGCATCTCAGACAAAAATTAAGACGCGTGGAGCATTTTAAAAATGTAAAACCTTTGAAAATTCCGTTTCGGAAAAAATGCATTCAACCTTTTGCTTACGGGTGGGACAGCGTCCATCCCAAACGAAAAACCTCCCAAAAAGACAGGTATTTGACATACCCTATCCCAAACAGTTCGACCCCCTTTGCAGGCATTGACGTCCATGGAAATCGCTGACAGAGACATTGCACCTGCTGCAACAGGTGCAATGTTCTGTCGTCATTGTCTCACCCGTTTCTGTTGACGTTGTCTCACCCCGTAAGCAAATGTTAAATGTGTAAAATAATGTTATATATTAAAACTGTTTTTAGTCGATTTTTGCTCATTTCAACGTCCACCGTCCCCTTAAAATTAAATGAATTTCAGCCTTGTGTTATTCCTTACATTTTCTTCAATTCTTCTCGTGAGCAAAGTGTATTTGAAAATTAAAAATACCGAAATATCGGGTTTGAATGCCCTTAGGGCCGCCCATGAGGTGAGACACCACTCAAGTAGGGGGCGGGTATCAGAAGGGGGGTCAGAATACTCGATTTTTTTTACCTTTTTAGGGAAGCGAAGACATTCACAAGGAGAGGAAAATCACATATAGAAGGGGGCCCGTGATAAATGTTTGTACGGGATGCCATAATTTATAAGGGTGGTCTTGATATCCTAGCCAGGGGCTGCCGCTTCGAGGTAGATCCAGCACTGTCGATAAAATTTCGATGTCGATAAAATCGAATTTTTCTATACATTTGAAATCCCCTTAATGAATTATCGGTTTTATAATTCAACTCTCATGATATTTTCTTTATTCGCCACGGATTCCTTACTATCTTAATCCAAAAAGTATATGGCACTTACCTTTTCCCATATAATGAATAAAATTTGCCTTATCCCTACTCAATTATGGATTCATTTTGCGTTTTCCTGTCATCGGTTTCCCCTATTATTTTTCCAGAATTGTTAATACATTTCCTTCTTTTATCAATCCAATTTCGTCAAACATCGTTTTCCTTTATTGCTTCATTCATTGGTCGATATTTTATAAGTGTAATATTTCTCTTTTACCGACTCTTCTATTGACTTTTTATTGGTGGTTCTGCGGTATGGGTATCCGGGGAGGCAGCAGTATTTTTTTTCTTTTTTATTAATTTGTAGCATCCACAGTCAGTGACGAAGCGTGATAAAAGATTTGGGGAGACCTGATTCTAAGAACCAAAATTAGGAAATAAAAATTTTCCTGCTGTATATTTTAACAAGGTTACAAAAAAAAATATATATAATAACTGTTTTGCAATGAAAATAAATTAATAACATTTTGCAATTTTATTATAGTGGCACTCTGTCTCCGCGTTTTCTTTGTGGAACCAATTTTAAAATGTTAAATACAAAAACACACAAAACACGGAAATCTCTCTTACCTAGTATATAATAATTAAGGAAAAAAAGTAAAATTAACTAAAGTATAGCTCAACTCGAGTTTCTCATACCAGAATTCATTTTTTTTTTCATATTTTACAAGAAAAAAATTGGAAAATCAGTATTGTGAGTCTAAATGATTTCAACTGTAGCGTGTTACCCTTCACTTTAACTTTTTGCTTACGGGTGGGACAACGTCCATCCCAAACGAAAAACCTCCCAAAAAGACAGGTATTTGACATACCCTATCCCGAACTGTTCGATCACCCTTTGAAAGCATTGGCGTCCATGGAAATCGCCGACAGAAACATTGCGCCTGCTGCAGCAGGTGCAATGTAATAAAGTATAATAAAGAAAATACACAAAAAAAGTGCAGTTAAAACTCTCTCACATAAACCCCTTGCTTATTGTTTTTAAATTAAATAAGTAATGCATTAAAAACGAAATATATTGCTTACATTTGAAATAGCCTGTGAAAGAACAGCTTAGGTCCACAAAATTGAAGAATAGTTTTCTGCAGATTGACAGATGCGCAAATTATGAATAGCTTTCGATAAAATTTAATTTGCCGAACAGAATTTGGTTGTCATCTCGGAGAAATAAGAAACGAAAACATAGAACGAAATTTGATTATGTAATTTTTCAAAAGTTGCAATGTATTTGTTATTTTCTTTTTCGGGGACTTGAGTGTTTTGTATTTTCTTTTTTGTGGAAAGCAAAAAATTTGTATTTTTCGTGGATGTTTTTTCCAAAAGAATTTAGTATTTTTGTATTTTATTTTTCAAATAAATTTCCTTACCAGCCTTATAATTTAATTTTTATATCCGGATTATAAAGAAAAGCCGGCAAGTAAAAATAATTATGAAAAATATTTTGAGAAGATTTCTAAGGATTAGCCGTGATTCTTGCTATCCTGAGATAAATTTTGTGATATCTTGTACAGTACTTAAAAATCAAATATGCTCTTACCAAAAAATCTGATGTGGACAGCACGTAACTTTCGCTACTTGAAGAATATTATTTTCCCCAAAGTGACCGGAATTATCAAAGAAATTAAACTTCATTCCTCAAGATATTGAATTTTCTTACATTTGGCTTCATTTCCGTTAATTAAACGTCACTTTTGCCTACTTGGCGACACTTTCAAAAGTCTTCAAATTGGCGATATTTTATCCTCCATTGCCAAGGTCGCTAAATTTGTGGTCAAGCGTTACATATAGACAAGCAGGCTGGCCGAAGGTTTTATATTATACAGTAATAACCAGTGGTTTGAGTTCTAATTAATAGATGTCTGAAATAACTCGGGAACGGTTTATGCTAGCTTTTTAAAAATTTGTGTGTGTGTGTGTGTGTGTGTCGTTCTTTTTGTAATGAAATATAGCGTATTAAATGATTATTTATTTAACGTTAATGAATGTTGTGATTTTTCAACGATTTTTTCAAGAATTTATTCGAAAATTGGCTGTGGGGGGATACTTTTAATTTTCTAGGGTTAAATCGGTTTAAACCCTTAGTTTCGCCTGGCGTCTCATTCTCGACTCTCTGCCTTTTAAACCCTTATATAATTTTCTGGATATCTAGTCCATGTTTCCTTTGCTTTTAATGACACGTTTATTGGTTACCTTAAATGTTTATGATCTACAGCGATTTATATGTATATACTTTGTAATTTAACAATTTTTTATTGATATAAATTTTTTCGATTATCCATATGCAAATATTCTTTCACATTTACTGGCTGTGTTGTTGTTGTTGAGACCCAGACCGTCCGACCTACCAGAAAGGTGTAAGGTAACTGTTTGGACTGCCGGGAAGTGCCACCCAATTTAGACCGGAACCCAGTGGGGGAGGCATCCACATGGACCGTACCCTCCTTCCCCTACCACCAACCTCTCGGAAGGACTTACGGACCCACATGTTTAACGTGATCGTACTCCGCATGAATACGGCGGCAGTTATGTCAGCGTGCAAATCCAGCGCGCAAACCACCGGGCTACCGCGCCCGAAATATGCTAACAGCACGCGGTGTTTATTCCCAGGTGGTCAGTTACTGGCTGTGTATAAGAACTCATGTTCGCCGCGTCTTGAACTATTTACATTGCCACTGATGACGGACGTAGTGACATCTGAAAGCGCTCTGTGCCTTTTGATGGTGTTAATGATGTGTGACAATCAAGTGTTTGGTAAAAAAGTCTTTAAAGACCTTTTTCACCAAACACTTGGTTGTCTTTGCTATATATTTTAAAGTATTTACTAAATTGGCATGTGTTCCATTCTTATCGATATTTATAATGTATTGCATTCTGAAGATTAAACATTTTATAACATTTAAATAAAATGTTCCATTACGCGCAAATAATAGGTTTTTTTACCTTATAGAGTCTTCAAGCATCCTGCCGAGAAAAACAAGAGTGCCAGTTAGAAATTTCCCCTAAATTATTAAAAGAAGACACATGTCCCGGGGTACAGAGGTACCTGGACATTTCGTACAAATGTAGGCCAAGTAAGTTTTATACATCATGCTTATGATTATATTGAATTCAAATAATAGGATCTAATTGTATTAGTTAGCTCTCTATATACGTAGTGTCAAGAAAAATCATTCATCAGGCATATAACTTGAGAGAATTTTTTGGGTTATCGTATATTTTTTATGTAAGTATATAGGAAACCTATATAGCGCTACACGATGAGATAACTTTCGGTGATCTGATCCCCCTTTATAACGGATATCTCGCTTCCTGTTAAACATAGGGCAAAAAGTCAATTACTAAGTTTTAAAGCGCTTTTTGTTCACCCGTAAAAGATGGAAACTAACTCCAAATATAGCTATTTAAAAAGAGGTTGCTTTGTACTAGTTTTGAAACGCTCTACAACGTTGCCTTTGATTTTTTCTCGCTAACATTAGCAGGGAGATATAAAGCCACCCCCCTCCCCCACCCCGTACGTTAGGTGGTCAGCCCGCACCTCAAATTGTCTAATCGCGTAGCGCCATTAAAATTTCGTATATACTTACATAAAAATATACGATAACCTTTTAATAACCTAATACTTCGAGTTATTGTCCTGGTCCATGATTTTTCTTTGATGGAATGATTGCTGTATTGGAGCAAGTAGTATTGCCTATAAGTTTTAAATTTATTTTGCCTATAATAATTCTATCGATCAGTAACAAAGAATTGTGAACTAACTTCATATTTGTATTTGTAATTATATATAAGTAAGGGAAATAGCCAACTAAAAAAAATTGTAAGGAAAGTCATGATTTGGGGCATTTTTAATCTTTAGTTTACGCACTATTTCGCAAAATATGTCAGATCTATAGAGTGCTCTATAAACTTTTAAAACATAAACACTCAAATACTCAAGACTATTTCCCAAAGGAGTTTTACGTTTTGATTAACCTGCATTTGTTATTTTTAATTCATGAATCTAATCTTTTCACCTTCAAAATTTAAGTTGTAATATTTATCCTCGAAGAATTTCTATGGCATTGCGATTGTGTATAACAAAGCCGGGACAACAAAAGCATCCGTGCCAAAGATATTTTTCAGGCATATTAAATTTCTTGATGTTTTATTTTAAATTTTTAAAGCTTCTTTTTTTTCCCCCTGAGAAACACTTCTTTATTTTTTTTTTTTATAACAAGAAACAAGTTCGTGATTTCCTGGAATGCTACTGAAAAGAGAATTATAGGTTATTTAATAACCTATGAAATTTCTATCTCTTTGTTTAAAATTTGTGCAGTAGCAAGGTTGGTGAGCGAGGGGGAGGAGGTAAAAGTGCTAGATTTCGTGCTCCAATACACCTTATTTAGAACTATACTTGTTTAACATGATTAATGGAATTGTAATGCATGCTTATTAAGTTCACATGTCAGAAATGACATATGAGTTAGATTTTGTTCCACATGGAAATCGAAACTAACATTGGGGAATAAAACATACAATATGCATAAAAACGAGTTACAAAATATATAGTATTTTTATATTTTCATTCATCTTAATAATAACTAAATGCTTGTTAGAAGTAATAGATAATAAATATACCCATCAAAAATGAGTCATAAAATGGTGTGTTTCACTTATCTGTTGATATCAAATTTCCAAAATTGCCAACAGATGTTGAACAAAATTACTGCCCTCGCCATCCGGGAAATGATAGGGAAGATTGTTTGGACAACATTGTAATTAACGATTCTTAAGAACAAACATGTATCAACAATTTAGCAAAATAATATCATTAACATTTTTATAAATAAGAGTTTGTTGCTACACGTAATCGTAATTTCTTAATCTTCAACCATTTATTTCAATTATTTATGTTTTTGCTGATGTAATTAGGAAATGAAAACTCAATCCATCACTGTGGGGAATAGTAGCAAAAATAACAAATTTGCATTTTTATGAAGTCAAAGCTACATTTAATATTATATAAACATCTTTTTCTGTAAAAAAATATGTAGAACAGATTGTATTCTAACCAAATACTGCAATAATATTTGATTTATTATTATTATTATTGTTTTAAAACTTGAGGGACGCAAAATTGGCAGTTATCAGATATTCAGCCATATGATATAGGTAAGTGGCAATGTAAATATACTTCCCACTGAAGAAAATAAATAAAGTAAGATCAAAACGGAATTCATTCGACTTTTTATTGATCTCTTTCGGCATTGCTAGAGAATGTAAGGAACTGACAAACTCTCCTAACTCGTTGGTTAAAATGCCTGTCAAGAGTGAAGTTCGTTATCCATTAGGGAATTTATTTTTATTGGGGAATGAGAAAGATATAAGTTATACGTAAATCTTTGCAAAGAGAGGGGATAAAAGAATGATTTAATGCATGGAGTAATTTGTTTGCGATTATGCTGCGCAGGTATAAACTCTGGCCATACTTCTTTAGATCTATAAGTATTGTAGGTACGACTTGAGTCATAGTCGTCGACTTGACCACTGAAATGTTACAATTAAACAAATTATAGTTAAGTACAGAAAAATATTATTTTTTTTTCTCTAGATAATTATGCATTTCATTTATTTTGCTTTTGTAGGCGCAACAATATTGAAATACAATATGCAGATACTGTGTGCATTTCCAACTCAATTATCGTGATAGAAATAACATAAAATGTAAAATTTATTTTTAGGTGTATTTACCAATGTTTAAAATGTCAACAAATTCCTCTTTAAATCATTTCTAAGTTAGAATATTGTATTCAGAATACAATAAACAGTCTGAGGGGGGAATTTTTATACACGCGACGTTATATATAGTAAACAGGGAATAAATAATTAAAAACTTGAACAAAAAGTGATATTTATGGATGTATGCGTACATTTTCCCCACAAAGTCGGCGTCGATGGCTTGAGTTCAGTTTGAAAATATCGAGGCGGCCAATCCAAGCTGGAGGTTTTCTGCAAACTCGATGCAAACTTCGCATGGACAGTGAGAGGTTTGTGAAAAAGCATAAATTTTGCGAAATCTGTGACCTGTTAGGCCGCAAATGTGACGTTTGCTGCATAAAGCCCAGATAAAGTTATAGTCAAGTATCCTAACTTGGTCGGTTGTCACTTTAAAGGCTGGTAGGATATGTACGGGGGATTGTCCAGTCCGTTCAGATCAAAATGACATGCCTCATCAGTTTTCGTAAATCTAAGTTTTCTGGTCGGGTTATCGACCTCAATCTCCTTTCACATTTGAAAAGATTTTTCAATATAATATAAGATTGGATCTAGTTTGAACTCCGTTGCTGTTGAGCCGGTCCAGGTAAACATCTAAAATTTCAATTTGTGCAGATTTGGTCAAGCTTTTGAATTAAAGGCAAATCAGTAGAATTGATTATCTCTCTCAGTTCCTTCATTTTAAGAACTAATTGAGTTCAGAAAAGTAAAGGTTTCATTGCCGAGAAGTGCAGTTCATTTTCAGACCACACATTTCTTTGTTGAATTTATAATATATAATATATTTTATATATATATATATATATATATATATATATATATATATATATATATATATATATATATATATATATATATAAAATATATTATATTATATATATATATATATATATATATATATATATTATATATATATATATATATATATATATATATATATATATATATATATATATATATATATATATATATATTTCAACTAAAATGCTCTTGAAACAATATTGACAAATTATTATATTTCTATATTTAATTTAAAATTTAGTTCCATTTAGTAAAACGTGTGTGTGTGTATAATTAATTTATTCTATTATTACTGTTTTAAATGATTAAATGGTCATGCTTTTTTTCCCTGTTTCAAATAACTATAAGGGAGAATATTGTATATTTTAGATACTTATATCTTCATGTTTTTTTTCTTTTTTTTTCCAGACAAATTTTACACCCGTGTTGCCTGTCAGCATGAAAAGTTGAGGATACGCTGTCATAAATCCTTACGCATCATCATTTACACAGCATTTTTTGGGAGCTCTTCATCTGGTGCTGAAAAGTGCCCAGAAGACACACACAAACGATATGAAAGTATGGAAGCCATCAAATTCTCTTACTTTATAATATTTTTAAAGATGATTTGTTAATTTATTTGGATTCCTTAACGTAAATGTTTTAATATAAAAAAGAATATAAAAAATACTTGTTTTATCGCTTTACAACAAGACCGTAGCCAGAAAAATTTTTTAAGAGGGACCACAATGAAATTGAAAGGGGCTACAAGAGGGGTCACTGTGAACCTTTTTTCAGATATGCGCTAAAATATAAAGTTTTAGTTAAAAATAAATTGCTCTATTGTTTTTTTAATTAAGTATCTAAATGATATGCTTTTTATTATTAGGGGCCAATATTATTATGTGTCATTGTGCCAAAATCTATGTACTACGAAGCTAATTAAACATTATCATCTGTATATATATATATATATATATATATATAATAAAATTTTCCAAATAAGTAATAGTATAGCTATATTTGTAAGCTAGACTAAAAATCCGTATAGCTACTATATCAATATTAATACGACATAATTGCAATTGACGTTTGTATAGCCATTAACTATTAGCGAATTTGTTAATTATTTGATTGAAAATTATAGTAATATTAACTATTTTCTAATCAATCAGTTGATTTTGATTATGTTATGCTTATACAAAATGAAGTAATTCATAAAAAAAAAATCTTAATAAAGCAATTTTTATACAAAATTTGGATGACATTTTAGATGAAATTTCATATCAATACTGAAAATTGAATATTTTTTATCAGGGGCGCTATCTTTCTAAGGGGGGAGGGGTTTCTGGCTCCTGTTTGGCTATGACCCTATTTTACCACTCTTGAATTGGTGGTTTCACATAAAACTTTACATGAAAATATTGAAAGCATTATTGTTTTTTAATAATGTTTCTAAAATGTGGAATGTTATTTTGGATTGATAACGGCTTGTATGCAGAATAAAAATATGCATTTTCTAATGTCAGGGTGTTTCAACAAGATTCTCGAACTAAATATCCCTTGAACAATTGTTCTAACTTAACAAATGCTTTAACAAAGATAGGCTATTATCCAATTCAAATTTTGATCATGTGGTGTTACCTTTTAGTAAAATTGTACAGAATTTAAATTATTATACACGCCCCCTAAAAAAATATTTTCAATTATAAAAAATAAATTTCTACAACCTAATTTTATCAAACAAAATAAGTTCCATTCACAAAATAAGTTACTCTTCATCAGTGGCGTCGCCACTGATGAAGGGTAACTTATTTTGTGAATGGAACTTATTTTGTGCCACTGATGAAGAGTAACTTATTTTGTGAATGGAACTTATTTTGTTTGACAAAATTAGGTTGTAGAAAATATTTTTTTATAATTGAAAATATTTTTCTAGGGGGCATGTATAACAATTTAGATTTTGAATTTTTTAAACCTATTTTTAGTTGTCTTTAATTTTAAAGTTTAATTAATGTTGACGTGCATCCATTCTATTTATTATTAATTTGTTCCTAGATTGTGAGGCTAGCTTTGCCACAGAAACTGCTATGAACAGCTGTCATGGACGCAGAAAATGTACACTCTCAGCTGACTCCATTGCTTTTGGGATGACAGGTTGCTCTGCCAAGGCTCGCGTTTTCTTAAAAGTTGTATACACTTGTGGTAGGTGCCAAAATTATCGTCGTGTTGACGTTGAGCGTTGCTTAAAATAACGTCAAAACTATTTAATGTTTGCTAGGCAAACATCTCAAATAATTCTAAATGTTACATTTCATGCAGGAAATTAATAAGAAAAAAACTGTACGAAATAAAAAAAAAATTGAGTATTCAAGCACAACGAAATAACAATTCTTGTGTTTCCTAAACCTTTGCACAAAGTTTTTTGTACATGTCGATTTCCTCAATTTCAACGGACCTTATTTTAAAATTTGCATTGTCATTTTATTTGTGCTTGAATACGTTGCTCAAGTTTCCCTTCAACAATTCATCTTTCCTAGGAAATCCTTAATATATATATATATATATATATATATATATATATATATATATATATATATAAGAAGATCAAGAAAGATCGAGAGGTGATATAAGTGCCAACAGGGAAATAACAAATGGCCAAGGGGGATTGTGACCCCTTGTTCCCGTTTATAGCCAGCTATTACTCCTGAGGAAACACTCACGGAACCGTTACATGCCTGTGGCCATATTTCCATGGAACGTTCCATGGAAATATGGCCACAGGCATGTACGTACTTTGTTATTTACAATACGTTTCGTACTTTGTTATTTACAATATATATATATATATATACATATGTATATAATGTCCCAATCTTTCTTTATAATGTATCCCAAAGACATTATAAAGAAAGGTCCATGAGTGTAAACGTTAAGTCATAGACGTTAGGTCTATCTATAGTAAAGTGATCATATTTGATCGAATAAAAGTGATGGCAGCGCCCCTAGTGGATATCTTTAAAGTTAGGATATGGAACTAGACAACAAAGCGAGATAGACGAAAAAAGCCAATTACAAAGTTGTGAAGCATTGTCTTTAAAATCGGCACCAGGAACAAACAGTACGTATACGTATACGAAAGGCAATAAATACCTGCCAAAAAGTCATATTGTTAAAGCCTGTAACACAGTGAGACCTGCAATGCCTTCAAAGTAGTTTCTCTGTTAAAGTACTATATTCTTTCTCAAACTTAAATGTACAATGTTGTTGACAGGGAACAGACTGTACATTAGATTATTGTGCATGTAAATGTTGTTTATATTAGTATTTTTGAATAGCGCAGCCATTCGCCAATAATCATTTTGTGTCAAGAAAATGCCTTCTGTATCAGGTTTTGTGTCGATTTCTGCTCATTAATGCAATGCTCTACAACTCTTCAATAGGCTTTTTTCGTCAATCTCGCTTTGTTGCAGAGTCCGTTATCCTAACTTTTTTAATTCTCTACTTCTCTACTTGATGCGCTGCAATTACTTTTGTTCAATTGAATATGGTTACTTTACTATAGGCCACTTTACTAAAGTGCAGACTCGTGGATTTTTCCATACAAAGTTATTAGGATACTTAAGAACTTTCCTAGGAATCCTGTATATGAGTAAAAAATCTGATGTGGGCAACACATGATTTTCCTTATATAATGTAATAAATTTACTATTTTCACAGTAAAAAAATAGGTTTTTCTTATAGTAGATACTTATATTCTTTCCAAGATATTGAATTTTCGACAATTAGTCGTCATTTTCATTGATTTAGCGTCATTTTTATCAATTTGGCGAGATTTTCGTTAATTTGGCAACATTTCAAAATGTCGCAAAGTTTGCGATATTTTTCCAAATTCGTCGCCAAAATCTCGCCAAGCGTTATGGACGAAGAAATAAGTTATTCCTACAGCAGATAAATGACTACTGGCGTTCAAATGCAAAAGTATTACTCAAAGTATCTTTTTTCATGAATGGAACGAGCTAGATCCACGAGAATGATGTCACCCAATGTATCGCATGGTATTACGTATGAAAAGTGAACATGTTTCTCAATAGGAAATATTTTTTTTTATTTTATATGACTTTTTGATAATTTTTTTGAAAAATATACAATATTTCGAGAACGGTTCATGTTAGCGTTCTAAAATTTATGTCAATCGTTTTCTAATGAAAAATTACATAAGAAATGTCTATTTGCGTAACTTTATTAGCGGTTTTTATTTTTTTGACGATTTTTTCAAAATTTCACGCGAAAATTTAGGGGGTTCTGAATATTCGATTGCGTATAAAAACAATAGGCTTCCAGTGTTTACGGATTGTGATTTTTGTACCGAATTTCGTTCGAATCGGTCATTCGTTCGTCAGTTATCGTCTCCACACACTCACTGATACACACACACACACGCACACATACTTTCACATACACACACACACACATACTTTCACATACACACACACACACAGACATCACTTCAAAAATGTTTGATTCGTGATCAGTGATGCTCGAAACGTGCTTTAATACGACAAGTCATAAATTTAACATTTGTTATGTCAAGTGCATTTCATACAGTATAGCTATAGAAAATTTTCAATCTGAGTCTTTGATATTTTAAAACTATTCCAGAACTGCCAGTAATTACTATGTTCAACATTTGAACTTAAATTTCAACAGTTTATTAAAAAAATTGATGAAAAATGAAATGTAATTGAATTTCAACAATGACAACATTGCATTAGAATAAAATAAAAAAAAATCTTCAGTACAGACATTCAGTACAGACATAAAAAGTACAGACATTTTAATCTTTGTTCTGATGTTACTGCCAGTAGATTAATTATACCATTAGTTTTGATTCATTCAGAATGAATAGAAAATCGAATATTGTGTAACATTTAAACTATGAAAATTTGAACAGATACTTTTAAACAAAATTATTTTAATAAAAATATAATTAACTCTTTAATTAGTATTATTGTATGAAAAAATTTCTTTAAATTTTTTCATACTCAAATATAAATTCATATAAATTTTCATATACATTCTAAATTCATGTTGTTTCAAATGAGACACAAAGAAAGCAATATGAAACTCTTTATGCATTTCGTATTGATATTGAAACACAGCATACATGGTACCTTGGACCATTTATATAATATGTTCAATTTTTTCCACGTGTTATAACTTTATTTTTTTACTATAAATAAAATATTGGTTTCCAATGGCTCTTGGTAATGCTGTAAAAATTCACAAGAAAACTTTATAAAGAAATAATCCGTAACCCAATTTAAGAAATAAATGTACCATGCAAATCTACATTGGGAATTAACCGAGGTCTTAGATGCATAGTATAAAAGAAATACATGAAAGAGTCTTCAATGTTCTGCATTTTTGATGGAACTTATTTTAGTCTTTATTTTTAATGGATTTTAGACATTTTTGTACTCCTTTGTGCATTTATTTCATAAAATAAAACGCATTTCTTTTTCATAAACTCGAAAGTTGAAATCCTTAATGAACCTCCCAACCCCACTCAGAATTTTGATACTGAATCCATATCATCCATATCAGTCATCATTTAAAATCTACCTATAGTTAATCCTGAAAAATAGATGTTTCAAGTAAAATGCAATTGTTTTAATTGTAAGTGTCATCTCTAGAATCGCAAATGAAAATCCTTAGTGAACCCCTCCAACTCTTACCAGAATGTAATTCTGAATCCATAACATTCATCATCTAAATTCTATTTATAGTCAATTCGGAAAAACAAAGAATAGACGTTACCAGAAAAATATTTTATTTAATATGAAGTGGGAAAGAGCCAGAAGTTGAAATCCTCAGAGATTCTCCCCGACCCCTAAGGAACTTGATGCTGAATTTATGTCAATCATCATCTAAACTCTGTCATTATCATCCGTTAATTATCATCATTATCATCCTAATCATTGAATGAACCAGCCCACCTGCTCCAAAATTTGATTGCATATCAGTCACCATCTAAGCTCTATCTATAGCAGATCTGAGAAATAGATGTTTCAAGGAAAAACTATTGTATGACAGACTTTTTACGACCAAAAAGCTTCCAGAAACATTGTGTTGAAAAATGTCAGCAATAAAATCTTACGTATATTTAAAAAAAAAAATGTTGCTATTATTTTAAGTGGTAGTTTATGTCAGAACTATCATTTATTGATATCTATTACTAACTATTTTTAATGACACTGACCATGTATGTTAGAAAATTTGATAAATATTTATTTTGCTATTTATATATTGAGAAAGCACTGTCAATGGGAGGTAGCCCATGGAATGATGAGCCGTCCATAGGGAAGAACAGACACCACTCGAGTTTGGGACCCTAGCATCAGAAGAAACCTGGGAATTTTTTTTTCCTTTTCAAAATCAAATAATCAAATATAGAAGGGGCCGTGATAAATGTTTATAAGGGGGGGGGGTCCCCAATTTGTATGGGCGGCTCTGTAAGATGCCATGGCTATGAGCATTACATTGTTAACTATTAGTGAAATAAAATTTTAGTATCTACCAATCGAATATTACTTACTACTTTATTTTATTATATGAGTATTAAAGCTCATTAAAATATGCTTTAATTTTTTTTAATTACTTTTAATCTTTTAGTATTATTAGAAACGAAATGGAATTGATCAAGCGATGATTTTTATGCATTGATTTTGTATTAAATTTTTAACTTTTGCAGCATTATTACGTCATTATTTATATTAAATATATTTGATGTGCAGGATTCTATATTTGCAAATATGAGACACTTGATTAAAATATAGTAAAATTTTAATAATATTTTATTGTATAGGACGTATTGATTGTCAATTATTATTATTATTTTCTTTTTAGTTCCTAAAGATTCACTTCAAGATTTGGAATTTCAAGAAGAAACTGACATTGATTATCCAAATATATTTAAAGAACCAGATGCCTCAGAAATCTTACACACTTTAAAATCATCTGATAGCATCAAATTTACAACTCCATCTAATTACCACAGAGGTACTGTATTATATTAAGTACTTATTTATCATCTTATTTATAATCCAGGAAAAAAATTCTGGCATTCAAATTCAATCAAGTTAAATGTTTTTAATTATTTGTTATTTAAAAAAAAAAAAGCTATTTAGTGTGTGTGTGGTAATTGTCTGCAGTTGTTCATTATGTTACCTGAAAATTTTACTTGCTCTTTTTATGTTTTTCAGCTATTATACAGAGAAAATAAGGGTTGTCATTTTCTTTTTTTTAATTTGAAATGATATAAACTATCACATTTCACTTATAAAGACCGTTCTAATAATAATATTAATAAGTTATTTTCACAGAAAAAGAATGCTAAAAACTCACTCGAAACAATTGTTGTCATCTAATTTTCCTATGCCTACTTATTTTAAGGAAGTGAAGAAATTTATGTTCTCACAAGCAGCAGATTTTTTTATTATTATGTTAATTGAGAATTTATATTCAATACAAACTTAAAATTTATTTTGTAGAACACTGAATTTCTTAAATTGTTAATCTAAATTTTGGCTGAAATCAATTCCAATTCAATTTAGTTCTCAGTTGAGGTTCGTGATTCCTTTCTGAATTTATTGTACATTGTCAGAGGATTTTTGCAAAAAAATCTGTTATAGTGGATGCATGTTTTAGTAAATTTTTCTGAAGTATATATATACAGAGAAAGCCATGACATTGGCAATGAAAGATAGTGACAATCGCAAGGTAAGTACTCAGGGAGTTTTAATCCTACCCAGATGTAGAATCTTCTGCAATATTTAATTAAAAGTTACCCTTGTTAAATTGGGTCAGCCCCATGCAAAGTTCATTGAGCTCCAACCAAAATCTTCAAGAAATTATAGAAAATGTTCCTATTCCTGGCACCAACTCTCTATTGGTTTTTCTTATTAAATTGAATTTCATCCATGAATCAGACTCTCTTTTTGTAAGTTATTAGTTTTTAAAATGATGCAACTTAGGAAAACTGTCTTCAGTAAGATGCAAAGAAATTTTTGTTAAAGAAGTTTATGGGGGGGGGGGGGAGCAAAGATGTGAGTCAATTACATTTCTTACTGTTTATTTATAGGTTTCAAGAAAATAATCTATAGTGGAGTTACTTTTTTTTTATCTTTCCGTTTTTCTGAATTTTTCACTTACATTTCTCAAACTTTTACATACTATCTGTTTTATTACCATAACCAAATACTCTAAACACTACATGATTATATTCAATATTCAATAGAATTTGAATTGGCTGCTGTTATTTTAATTAATGTGTTTTCTACCAGGAAGCAGGTAGGCGAGAAAAGTACCAGATAAACTGTTATCTATGAGTTTATTAATATTATTATAAATGTTTTATTTTTACCAACTAGTACTATTTATATAAAATATTAGAGAAAGTAGTTATGCACTCACTTACATTGAGGATTTACATTTTTGTGAAGCTTACAAAAGAAAATATAATTTTTTATGCTTTTTAATTCTCCTGCCTTATAAATCGTCTTTAAAAATTTGTATCACCAACTGTTTTGGCCTTTCAGGTTTGAATCGGGGACTACGTGCGTTAGAGGTCTGCACGGGCTCGGGCCTGACCCACGGTCTTATGTCCAGCCCAGTCCAGCCCACTGAATGAATTTTCAAGCATTGTTTCGGGTCTGGCCGGACTTATGATTTACAAGAGTCTGATCGGGCCAGGATGAACATATTTAATTTCGAAAACGTTTTAAATCAATCAACTTTAATAGAGTGCATGAAAATATTTTATTGATTTCAACTATACAAAGATAAATGTTTAAAAAAAAACCCAACTTTAATATTAATTTTTTATACAAAAAATTCACAAATTCGAATTTTTAACACATTTGAATACAAATCATTTCCGACCGGACCGTGCAGAGACACAGTGGTCTTCGGGCCGGGGCGAGCTCGGATTCTACATCTGTAAATTTCTTCAGGCTCGAGTTGAGTTTGAGCACTGGTTCTATCGGGTCGGGCCGGGTGAAAGTCTGAAAATTCGGCTCGTGCAGACAGACCTCTAACGGGCGTCGTAGCCTGACGATATAAGGCTAAACCAAAAGCTAACTTCTGATCCGATCTTATAATTCGGGTACTGTTTCTTAGTATAGTCAATCGGTGTTGAAGGTATAAAACCAATCAACTGTGCTAAGCAGCAGTGCGCCAGTGCCCGAATTGGACCGAAGTTTGGACCAGAAGCAAGCCTTTGGACTAACCTTATAGCACTTCTGTGCCTTATAGCGTCGGGCTATAAGTCACGTGATCTCCGGTCCAAACCTGAACAGGGCCAAATAACAGCCAGCTCCACAGATTATTTCGATGGAGTTCGACTATGGTTAAATAGTCCTTAAATGTGTGATGATAAAATAATGTAATCTAGTGATTTTAGAGCTCATCTAAAATATTATTTGTAATGTAATATGATTTTTTTTATAATGAAGTGGGTGTTTTCAGGTCCTGAGTTTAATGTCACGAGTACTAAAAAGACAGATGTTCAGAGTGATGAAACAAGTGATGATATGTCTGATGTAAACTGCACTGCTGTTGATGACAATCAAAAGGTTATTGGATTCCTCACGGAATGGATTGCAGCTTATAAATTTATAACAGGTAAGGTAGACAGATTGAGTGGCTAAAAATGAATATTTGACATATTGAAAGTATGCCCATATGAATGTTGTATTGTTTTTTTTTTAATTTAAAGCAACTCTAATTCTTATCTTATTTCAAATCTCATTTATTGTTGGCGAAAAATTTTGCCATACTATTGTTTTTTGGAAAATGTTTGTCTTGAAACACCTGTTTCTTAGGATCTGTTATTTATTAACCTTTGGACATCAATGTCTGCAAAGGGGGGTTGAACTGCTTGGGATAGGGTTTGTCAAATACCTGTCTTTTTGAGAGGTTCTTCGTTTGTGATTGATGCTGTCCCACCCGTAAGCAAAAGATTAATAGAGCTTATATGATAACTGATATAGAGTCTGTAACAAATTCTGGAGAGTGTAGCGGAGGGGGGTTGCAAAGGATTTCCACTTCCGGCTCCCATTCAAGTATCTTTAAACTTCTATTTCTCAGTATTTGTTAGAGATAGAGCTTTGAAAAAGACAGATATGTATTCAGCATTAAATTCTGGAGGGAATAAAGATACTTATTAAAGATTTCCAGTTCTGGCAATGTCACTTCCGATTTTAAAATTTGCATTTATCGAAATCTGCTATAAATATAACTAAATGATGACTGATATAGATTCAATATCAAATTCTGGAGGGGGTACTAGTGTTTACTAAAGATTTCCACTCCCGGTTCAAAAACTTTTCTTGAAACGTCTATTTCGCAAGATTGGCTATAGGTATGACTTAGATAATGGCTGATATGAATTCAGCATTAAATTCTGGAAGAGGTCGGAGGTTCACTAAGGATTCTTACTTCCGGATTTTTTTCACTTTCTCACTTTCAGTTAAAAAACTTCCTTGAAACATCTATTTCTCAGGATTGACTGTAGATAGAGCTTAATTGATGACTGAAATGGATTCATCGTCGAATTGCTGAGGAGGTGGGGGATAGGCGTACATTAAGGATTTCCATTTTACCGCTTCGGTGGAGGTGTTCTCCCAGACAGTCATGGCCTGTAAATAGCCAGAATACAGCCACTACCTCGTCAGGACTGTCTGTTATCATCGCGAGATCATCTCTTTTCCATCTCTTTGTCTTAACCCTGTCCCGCAAAACATAATGCCGATGTTTTTGCAATAATGGTGGCAAATCTCACAAATAATACTCTCGAATTCTACTCTTTTATAAGATACCTCCTTCCTAAGTATTGAAATTTTGAAAATCTGATAAAGTCAAGGATTTTTTTATACTGTTTAAGTGGCAACAACGCTAATAATGTTTCAAATTTTAGTACAACACAAAAAATATATTTTAAAGTTTTGGTTTTGAGAAAACAATAATTATAACCTTATATTTATTATTAATATGGAATAGCATTTTTTTTTTTTTTTTTTTTTTTTTTTTTTTAATTAAAATATTCCCTCCTTACAGCATGGTATTATTATTTAGTCAGCAAATTTTTAAAACTGCTTTTCTATATTTAGTTGTAAAAATTTCACAATTTTTGAGAAAAGTGAAATTAGAAACACTAACATGAGTTAATTTTATAAATATGTAATATGAATTTATTAATTAATTTATTAATTAATAATTTATTAGTCTCTTCATATACTTTATTAAAAAATGTATAATTACAGACAATTACATGATTTGTTACTAGTGCTGTCTTTATATACTGTATAAGTTTAATTAGAACAAAAGCCTAAAATGTAAAATAGTGTTATATTAGATGTGTGTGATTTTTCTGTATGAATTATACATTTTGAAATTGGGATAATTTTATAAAATCGCATATTCTGTTCAGTGAATCAATCAGTTGACATCTTTACAGCTTTTCTTACATTTATTTCTACTTTTCCAGAAAACAAAGAAAAATTCATTTTATACGTGACACTAAGCTTAGGAGCTGGTATCCTGCTTTTCCTGTTAGTATTAACTTTCCGCCTCTACTCCCAACAACAACGAACTCTGAAGAAAGCCAAATTAAATATCTCTGAGCCGTTGCCTCTCACGTTCGACGAGGACTGTTCTGACCTGGAGCAGTACGATCCTCGCCACGACCAAAGTGTTGAAGTTGTCCGCTACACCAACATGTCAACAATTAGGCGGCAAGATAGTACCAGCCAACCGCGAGCACCGTTATCTCATTCCATGAACAATTATTATTACAGCTAATGGTTATATTGCCATGAATAATTGACATTTAAATTATTGCTGGTCAATTCTTATAGTCCAAGCAGTTGCAGTGCACTGTGTTTTCTGACTGTTTAGTTTTGAGGATGCACGAATTGGAACAAAAGAGTGAACTTCAAGTGATCCAGGCATGTGTGAAGATTGCAAAAGCTGCATGATTATGGTCAGAGGGTGTTTGTTTGTTCTCAAGACATCCGTATCTATCCAGCAGAATGAAAAACACTAATAATAATATTTCACTCAGTTTTGAATTTATATTTGCATATGTGTCACATATATGATTCTGAACGCTGTCATTTTGTGCTTGTATAATTAGTGTTCATGCTTAATACACATCAGTTTCTATATCTGACATGTTTCATTGCTGCCAATTTTTATTTTTAAAGATTTTCAGTAATATAATATTTAAAAAATAATTATATTTGTTAATCATTTGGAATACCTTCAAAAATTATATTGCCATTATGCACGATTCATTATAATGAACACTAGCTTATGCTAAATATATGATCAAACAGATATTGTTAAAATTTACAGATTGAAACTTAAATCTTAACTAACCTTTTTTTTCGCTTATGACACAATATTGGTACTTTATTCTGTACTTTACTGTACTAAAGTTTGATGTAGATTTTTGGAATTTATTGCCAAATCAATATTTATTCAATGGTATTAAGCTACTAAATATTAAAAAAATATTTAAATATATCTTGTAACTATTCTGTCCCAAAGTACAAGACAGGAAACCAAATAGGTGTGTATGTGTGTGTGGGGGGGGGGGGGGTGACATTTATTTTAGAAACTATAAAAATTATATTTTTGTCTTCATTTAAGATCACTAAACCAGAGATTCACCAGGAAAGTAGAATTCTAATGAAAATCAAGTAATTCAACTACCCAATTATTTGCTATAAACATTTGTATATAATATCATAAACTATGGGTTTTAGTATATAATTGTAAATTCAATTCTAAAATCCGTATTTGAAATCTTACTTAAAATCAATCATAGTTCTCTTACTTTCCATTTAATCAAGTACTAAATAGATGTAATTCTTTGTATCCAATCTAGGAGTGTATTTAGAATGTAAATCTAAAGAATGTTTTTGAATTATAAGTGCATAACTTTTACAAATGAGACAAAATTCCGGAAAATTTAGAATCATTCAAAATATAATTATTTAATAATAACAGTAACTGTTTGATCAAATTCTTAGGTTTTTCATTCTGCTGGACATTTGTTAGTGTTTAATTTTTATTGGACATTTGTTAGTGTTTAATTTTAATTGTTAATTTTTATTTTTAAAGATTTTCAGTAATATAATATTTAAAAAATAATTATATTTGTTAATCATTTGGAATACCTTCAAAAATTATATTGCCATTATGCACGATTCATTATAATGAACACTAGCTTATGCTAAATATATGATCAAACAGATATTGTTAAAATTTACAGATTGAAACTTAAATCTTAACTAACCTTTTTTTTCGCTTATGACACAATATTGGTACTTTATTCTGTACTTTACTGTACTAAAGTTTGATGTAGATTTTTGGAATTTATTGCCAAATCAATATTTATTCAATGGTATTAAGCTACTAAATATTAAAAAAATATTTAAATATATCTTGTAACTATTCTGTCCCAAAGTACAAGACAGGAAACCAAATAGGTGTGTATGTGTGTGTGGGGGGGGGGGGGGGTGACATTTATTTTAGAAACTATAAAAATTATATTTTTGTCTTCATTTAAGATCACTAAACCAGAGATTCACCAGGAAAGTAGAATTCTAATGAAAATCAAGTAATTCAACTACCCAATTATTTGCTATAAACATTTGTATATAATATCATAAACTATGGGTTTTAGTATATAATTGTAAATTCAATTCTAAAATCCGTATTTGAAATCTTACTTAAAATCAATCATAGTTCTCTTACTTTCCATTTAATCAAGTACTAAATAGATGTAATTCTTTGTATCCAATCTAGGAGTGTATTTAGAATGTAAATCTAAAGAATGTTTTTGAATTATAAGTGCATAACTTTTACAAATGAGACAAAATTCCGGAAAATTTAGAATCATTCAAAATATAATTATTTAATAATAACAGTAACTGTTTGATCAAATTCTTAGGTTTTTCATTCTGCTGGACATTTGTTAGTGTTTAATTTTTATTGGACATTTGTTAGTGTTTAATTTTAATTGTTAATTTTTATTTTTAAAGATTTTCAGTAATATAATATTTAAAAAATAATTATATTTGTTAATCATTTGGAATACCTTCAAAAATTATATTGCCATTATGCACGATTCATTATAATGAACACTAGCTTATGCTAAATATATGATCAAACAGATATTGTTAAAATTTACAGATTGAAACTTAAATCTTAACTAACCTTTTTTTTCGCTTATGACACAATATTGGTACTTTATTCTGTACTTTACTGTACTAAAGTTTGATGTAGATTTTTGGAATTTATTGCCAAATCAATATTTATTCAATGGTATTAAGCTACTAAATATTAAAAAAATATTTAAATATATCTTGTAACTATTCTGTCCCAAAGTACAAGACAGGAAACCAAATAGGTGTGTATGTGTGTGTGTGGGGGGGGGGGTGACATTTATTTTAGAAACTATAAAAATTATATTTTTGTCTTCATTTAAGATCACTAAACCAGAGATTCACCAGGAAAGTAGAATTCTAATGAAAATCAAGTAATTCAACTACCCAATTATTTGCTATAAACATTTGTATATAATATCATAAACTATGGGTTTTAGTATATAATTGTAAATTCAATTCTAAAATCCGTATTTGAAATCTTACTTAAAATCAATCATAGTTCTCTTACTTTCCATTTAATCAAGTACTAAATAGATGTAATTCTTTGTATCCAATCTAGGAGTGTATTTAGAATGTAAATCTAAAGAATGTTTTTGAATTATAAGTGCATAACTTTTACAAATGAGACAAAATTCCGGAAAATTTAGAATCATTCAAAATATAATTATTTAATAATAACAGTAACTGTTTGATCAAATTCTTAGGTTTTTCATTCTGCTGGACATTTGTTAGTGTTTGACAATCTGATTTGTATCATGTGTGTTTGCTGTGTTGAGTGTTTTTATTACAGAAAGACATCCTCCTTTATTAATATAGGTTATAAAGGAATTTTTAATATTTTAATTGGTGCTTGTGTATTATCTTCATCTTATTGGTAAAAACTATAGTTTTGATATCTTGCTTCCTCCAGATTTTTTTTTTCATATTAGTCTTAAGAAGAAAATGATCTCCCAAAACTATACATTCAAACTTTTAATGGATATAATTACATTAAATCTGAAATGCATCGAAAATTTGAGAATTTCTGGTGTAATGCTTGTCGCTATATGTATTGTTAAAACATGTCTCTAAACTATAAATAATATAGTGGAATTTTATAAAAAAAATTATGAAAGCACTAAAATTTACTAGTATTATTTTCAAGTCATGTGATCAGATCAAATTCTGTTCACGATTTAAAATGTACTAGCATTGATCTAAATAGAGAAAAGGCAAAAGTCTCTATCGTATATAACAGTGGTTTGAATATTTACAAATAAAGAAGGCAAATTAAAATTGTATTTCTTTTCTTTATCTTGCTTAACTGTATCTAAGATTGATTCATTGACTCTTGACCTGTAAGGTAATGGATGTTGTGAGAAATATTTGATTCAAACTATATTTATTTTATTAATTATTCAATATGTAATCAATTTAGTGATGATTAATTTTTAAGTGATTTTACTCATTTAGGAGTAATAATACATTAGACTATCAAATGAAAACCTTACACATTTTGGACGCTCTGTTTCTTTTTCATTACATTTAGAATGCATTTTGAAATGCATGCTTTACGTTTAAGTCATTCCTAAATTTTATGGAAAATTGCCAAAATTTGCTCCAAAACCGACCTTGATGCAAATAATACACAAGTGTTTTTAAATCAAAACTGTTTCTCTATCATTATTTTTATTTAAGTGTGGGCTTTTACATTGCCTAGATGGTGATTTAAAGTTATATAGTGATACTTCAGATTTTACTTTTAATTACAATTCTGCAATTTTCTGTTGTTTATTTATGTTTGTTACTGTTACTTCCTGGAATTCTTTTAGTATTTGATCATCTTAACTTTACTTCATTGTCATCTGTGAAGAAATCTTGATAAAAAAATGAAAACAAACAAATATTGTACTATATAAAGTGGGAAAACTCCATTTTGAAATAAGAAACACTGAAAAGAAATGATTCAAAAAATAAACAGCTGTTCCTCACCCGGCTCGAGCCCATAATCTTCCAGTTAGCATCTTGATGGTTTTGAATGGTCTCTATTTGAAGGTGTAGCATCTAACTCAATAGCTTCTGGTTTATTCTTATAGATAAACAGTTGTTCATTTTCCGAATAATTTCAAGTGTTTCATGTTTCTATTTAAATGTTTATGACTGATAAAAATAATTTTCTTAAATTGTCAACATATTTTTTATTTTAAGATTTTACAAAAATTTTATAAGGAATTTGTTTTAAGCAAGTATGTAATACAAATAGAGAATTGGTAGATTTTTTTTTTCAAAATGATGAGACCATTTTAAAAACTTCTGTTATGCAATATCACCTCAATTTAAGTTACAATGAAGTTAAATATAGTTAGAGTATATATTTAGAATATAGTGTGTGACTTATTTACTAATTATGTATTATTGTTTTAAACATATTCTTATTTTTGTCTGTATTAGTTTTACTTCAGTACTTATTGAGAGAATAATTACTTTTGTATATATTTTTTTAAACATGCAGTGTGCTGATCAGTAGAGTAATGCATATTTTGTTTAATTTTATTTTATATAGGGCTGGACCCTTATTGAATAATTTCATTTTCTAAAGAAACTGAATATGAGCTTCAATTATGCATTTACTGTATAACATATTACAAATTATCTGTTGTACCTCATTTGATTATGTTTTTATACAGTATTAGAAAATCTTTATAAACAAGTAATTATTAATAATGCTTTACAAAACATTTTTTCAACATTTATTTATTTTTTTAAACCTTTCAATCTGGAAAAAAGCACCAGTCTTTTTTCCAATGTCGTTAACAGTTAAATACTTTAAATGGATTACATTTGAAATATGATGCACTCCTTTGTTGATAATGTCAATTCGCAAAGATTTTATCATTTTGTCATTTTGACGAAAATCGTATTAAAATCATACTTGTAATGTATTTAGTGTTCATTTATGCTAATTTATTATATTTTTCTGTGATTGTCCAAAGTTCAAAAGCTTATTTTATGTATTTTGGATTTTTAAACTTTTATCTAAAGGAATGAAATTGGGTAACTTACTTGGTATCTTAAAGAAATTTGTTTAAAAATGAAATAGTTATCATTATAAAAAGTGGGTTGAAAATTAATAAATTGGGATTTTTGTAACTTATTATAACAAAATTCAACTCAGAGAAATAAAACAAAAATATTACTAGCATATCTTATTATATACAGAAATTAAAAAAGATATTTTTAAATGTTTAATTATTTCAATATGTCATTTAACACGTGAAAGTTTTATTGCATTTATATTTATATCCAGAAAGGATCATCACACTGCACACTTGTTTTCATTGTTTATGTTTCTTACATTTCATTATTTTGTGCATGTTTCAATTAATACGTGTAGATTAATATTTTTGTATAGTGCATGTTAGTTCATATTCATCATTTTTTTTTTCAAACAAATCTATAGCATTTATTTTTCCAAAAAAGTGGTTTTATAATAAAAAATAAAGGAGTGATTTATTATGCTGTCATTTCCTAGCATAAGCCAGAGAGTGTACAAATTCGCACTTATGTAAAAAGTTAATATAGTGTTTATACGAATTGCCTCAAAAGTTTTCATATTAAAAGTTTAAAATTTTATTATAAAGACTAAATACGAGAATTTCTAATTATACATGGGCATGATATGTGCAAAATTAAAGAACAGTTCTGAGCTCATTTTTTTTCATTATTTTTTCATACATTATTTGGTTATAACCTTTTATAATTCACACTGGTTTTTAATATCACCCAATTGCTAAAGAAGTGAATACACAGAAACCAATAAAGAACTACACGTAGCATGAACAGTTGATAGATTCAGAGCATACAAGTTATATAGATAATAGAATTCATAGAGGGCTAATTTATTTAATTCTACTTCATAAAGCTTGAATAATAGTCACAGAGAAAACAACTTATGTCGGGAAATGACAGTATTGTACAAATTGTCAATTATTTATCTAGTCTAAGAATCTCTTTTTAGAATATATTTTTATTCAGTGTTACTAATGTAAGAAATTGGTTTATTTTTGCATATATATTGCAGGTATAAATTTATTGTTTATGTTTTTCTACAATAAGTACAATTTTAAGATAGTTTTCTTTCTAAATATTCTATATACAAAGTTCAATTAGTTTTCTTTTAAAATATTTCGTGTTAACTTTTGATAAAAAGTAACATTGGTATAGCTTTTTGATTATATTAAAATGCTGAATAGGATTTTAATCATGAAAGATTATAATTTTAATCAGTTCTACTTTAAAATTTAATGTGTGGTTTTGCTCTTTTATTTCTTTATATATACTGTCTTATGAAAAATGATAAAGCTATGTCAGTTTAAATGTATATATATATTGTATATATATATATTAATAACACACTGATAAATTCTGCAGTGTCATAGTACAAAATCTTATTATTCTTAGCATGTCCTGTTTTGTGAATATGTGTATTATTTCATTGTTTTATCGTTCTAATGATATTTGAATCATGTTTTTTAAATAATTTGAAAATATTGTAAATGAGCATTCTTATGTGAAAATGTATTTTATTCAATATTGTATGTAATATGTATGAAATAGTTAAAAGCATTATTTTTTATTTCAATTTAATTTTGTATCAGAAGAAGCTTTATTTCATTTCTACTTTAATGTGAATTGTTTATAAGGAAATTAATATTTACTGTATTCTCAATTATAGAGCTTTGCAATTGCAGTGACTATAATGTGAATGATGGACATGAACAAAATGTATTTATTCCCAACAGTAGGCCTTTTGAAAAGTATGGTAGTTTATAAAATATTAATAAGAAACTACAAACATATCACTTTATATTTTCACAGAACTATGTCTTACCAATGAGTTATTCAGATGCTAGTTCCCAAGTCAAACTTGATTTGAAATGTGAAAGTTGTTTAGCTTGTATCAGATTTTGGAAACTTGGCACAGCAATAATCCATCAGAAATGCTTGTACAAGGAGTGATAAGAATTATGAATTACTCACAATAGATTTGCCATTACTGTTGCTATGGTGTATAAAAAGTCACTCAAATTGCTATCTGCAATGAACCAGTAGCAGTTCGTGACTTCAGGAGTGAATAAAACAAATTCAGTGGCGCTCCCCCATAACCAATAAAACTAAAATTGTCATGACGTATCCTCTCATGCTCGTGAGTCAAAAATGAGTTCGAATTTCTGCATAACTAACACTTTTATTTAAAAGCACCATTAAGTGTGAACAGCAGTAATACCGATAATTTTACATGATGCAGCGCTTCCCCTGACTAGCCACCACTGCAATAAACATACTTAATAATAGCATAAAGAGTTAATTAAAAGTTTCAATTGGTTTTGAGGGCAAAAATCAGCTTCCTTCTTCAGAATAGAAAGACAGAGTAATCGTACCAGCAAAGACAAAAACATATTTACAGATGTTTATTACTTTTCAAATATAAAAAAAAATATATATATATTTAAGAAAATATTATTATAGAAATATTTAAGAAAATTTAAAATATTGTTTCTTTTACCTAGATTTCAAAAGTAAAATTAATTTGGTTCCAAGTCTTGATATGTCCCTACATTTAACATCCCATTTCATTTGTTTAAATACTTTATTTTTGTTATATATTAATTTTTTATAAACTTCTGGTCTACCTTCCCCCATCCCCCTGAAATTTAAAAATTTTGAATTCCTATTCTTATTGGCTGCTAATTTGTATTTGGCATATGCTTACAAATTTCAAGATTGTCAGAAGAACAAACAGATCGGATTTTAAAGAAGGTATGAGCATAAACAGAAACATTATAGTGTTCCTGTTTCAAACTGAATACTAAAATTTATATACTCATTACAATTACTTTTTATCATAAAATCCATCATAATATGGATTAATTATATTATTATCAAAAAAGATCTGTGTAATAACAAGTTCAGATAAAACAGTTTAAGTTGTTGCCCATGCTAATGCGATTGCTCTGTCCTCCTCTATCAAAACAAGGAGGCTATTTTTACCTCCGAAACCGGTTGGCACTTTAAATCAACATTTTATGCCGTTATTAATGGAGCATTTATGTTCCAGGTTGTATGAAGGTCATGACATCATGAGAAAGTTTATGGTAGCCAGCCCTGCTAAATATTTTTATCTCACTTTGTAAAGCCACTTCCAAATAATAATTCTAATCTTATTAATGCAGGTTTTATAAGCAATAAAAATAATTTAATGGTATCTGAATAACTTGTGTACCTTGTCATAACTGTTCAGAACCTTGTTATTTCATTACTTTTAGAAAATTTAGTTTTGTTTAAAGTGTTTTTGTTTTTGTTTAAAATGCTTTCCAATTATCATTTGAATTATATTATATGAAGAAAATATAATCATATGAGTAATTTTTTGTTTTCATAAATTTAAAGCATAAGTGTATGCAGGATTTTTTATTAATATTGGTAGTAATTTTGTTGGATAAATATGTATTTATAGCCAAAAAATCAATATTGAATACATTTGGCAACTAAGAGTTTTTTAAATAAACAATTAATTGACTTTTAGACAAGATGTTGGCATAAAAATAAGGATTTTAATCAGCTTTCAATAAATAAGAAATGCCTTGAAACTTCAGATTTTTTGTATATTTCAATAAAATATCACTTTAATTCAAATAGCTACATAAAAACTGTGTTATTTGCAACTGTTGCAAATAACCATGAAGAATGTTTTTCTATTTTGTCTTCTTCAATTAATTTCTTTTACAAATTGAAACGTTTGGGTATCAACGAAATCTTGATCAATTTGCTTGCATGAGTAGTCTTTACCAACATTTCAAATGTTACTAGAATTTGTAGATCTAGAAATAAATTTCGTAGATTTATAAAATATTCTCTTTTTTCCATTGATTGGAGACAAGTACTGGCTATACTTGCCAATATCAATCTTATAGCCTTCAATCTTATTTACATTTCAAGCATTCTATATGATAATCTCAGCATTAATGAAATTTATTGATTATCACAGTTATAAAAATAAATTACTGAAATTCAAATTTTATGCTTTACTATTAAATATTTTCTATCAGGGTCTACTATATATCAATGAAACAGATTTATTTGTGATCAAAGAACATTTGCATATGACTTAAATAGAGAGCATTAGTTATTTATATCAATAATTGTGATTATGTATTATCTTATGTTTAAGCTTTAAAACAAAAAGTAATTTCTATAAATTCCTACCACTATATGAATTAAAGTTTGAGAAAAACTGCTCTAAAAGTTTATATCCAAGTTAATTCCAGGAAAAAAATTACTTTTGTTATATTTTTCTGTTTTATATTGTTTTTTATATTTTTCCCCATTTTTTCCCTCTCGAAAACTCCTTGTGGTATTTTGGTCTCATTTTTTAATAATGATATAGCAAGGTTTAAAACAGGTTGCCATCTGAGTCCTGATCTATGCATGCCCTCTCTTAACATGTGCCTCGCAATTTCTTTCAAATGGTCTTTAGAGAGTGTAAACAAATACCTAACATATCAATTTTTATACTGTACCTACTTTTGTAAAAACCAAAGATTGCATCTAAAGTAATTTAGAGATTAATTGTATATTTCTACAGAAAATTTAGAAATTTTCACATTTAAATAATTAATAAGATGTAATGTATGTCATCCATTTTATGTTTGAATTATATTTTCGATAATGTAAGTGATTATAAGTGGTAATAAGTATATACAAGTGATTTTTTATGGAGAACTGGTTTGTGTTTGATTGTTTAACTGATATTTAAAAATAATGAAAAGTAACAGTAAAGTTTGAGGTAAAAATAAATAACAAGGTGCATTATTTTCTATTATTAGTACACTTTTAGCATGTTCACATATAATTGTTGTTTTCAAATATATAATTTATTTTACATGTTTAAGATATATAATTTATTTTACATATTTGGCTTATTTAGAATAAAAGGATATCGATCAATTTTTGTCAATTTTTATTTGGCATCCAAGCTTGATTCTTTTTACCAGCAACATGATAATATAATTAATTAATACGGAATTATGTGATGATTGTTTAGTTCAATTCTGTTATATAATTTAAAGTTATTGTACAATAGCATTAATGAAAACTAAATTTTAAAATGAAATGTAAGGAATACAGCAAATATAGTTTATGCTCAATAATAGAATTTCTTGTTGTTATAAGGTGGCATCTAAATTTCAACATTGTAGTCTTGCTAACCTGAAATTGTTATTTATTTGTCCTTAAATAGATATTTTTATTGTATAGATAATATGCCATGTCTAATTTGATTTGATAAGATTAAAATGCAGTAAACATACTTGCATAACTAGACATTTATTATTTCTGTTTGAAATTTTATATATAAATATGCATAAAGGCAAATATTATTTTTATTAAAAAGCACTTTATTAAAATTTCAATGATTAAAATAGATGCATTCTTTGGCGAGAGCAACATGTCCTTCCTTTTGAGGATAATTTATCAATTCTTTGAATATACCATATTATAATTTCTTTTATAAGTCACTGAAAATATTACACATTTCTTGTATGTTGTTACATATTAAGTGTTATTTTGCAATCTGTGCAAAACTTGTAATCACAGATGTAAAAAAAAACTGTTTAAATGTCGGCACATGGTTGTGATTCACAGAATAAGTGTTACAGATGTAATTTACATATTTTCAAGACAACTTTTCCACATGTGTGTTATCACTTTGTAATGTTTATATTAAAAGAGAATTTGTATGTATTGCTGATATGCCAAGAGTGCACCCTGTTCATAAGAGACATCACTCTTAGAAGATATTTCATAAATGCAAGTGAATATGATTTCATAGAATTGCCAGATATCTTATGAAGGCAGGAATCTGTACATGCATTGTGATATAAAATTCTAGTAATGTGTATACCTTATGTATGACGATAATTTCAAGTTTAGAATGGATATTAAGTCGTAGAGGCAAGTTATGTGTGTGAAGCTGGTAGGCATGTACTAGTTTTCACATTTTTTCAGCATCTGAAAACTGGTGTTAAATGTTAATCAGTTCACCTCTATACATTTTTAGTCATAGAGGAGAGCTATGAAGATGGTATGCACATGCAGGTTATTAAAATTTTTCAAAGTTCAAATATGGTTGTTAAATTTAAACCCTGTCACTTCTATGAATATTAAGTCATAGAGGTGAGTTGTGTGGAAGGCAGGTACTCGTGCACCAGTTGTTAAATTTTTTCAATTTCTGAAAGCTTGTTGTTAATTTGCAATAAGTTCATCTTTATGAATACCAGACCATAGATAGAGGTGAGCTATGTGCAATGCTTATATGCACATACAATATATTAAAAATTTTCAACATTCTTATACTGATTATTAAATTGTGAGATATGTTTAAAATGAACTTCAAAAAATTTTATGAATATGAATATAAAAAATTTAATACAAACACCAAATAAAATAATAATACACAAATGGGCTTTATATATTTATCTGGAAATCAATATCATAAATAATTTTAAAAGCATACCACTTGAAATTTCATATTGTATCAGCTGTTAAGATCGTGGCTGTGATCACAGCTTTAGTAGCTTTTATAAGTATCATATTAACAATTATATTGATAATATAGCTTTAAAAATATAACTAGCTGGCAAATATATCAATTTAATGTTTAAAGTGTGTTTGTATTTGCTAAAACTTAATGGATTACCTTCTGATCTAAGAGATGGTCATTTTTAAGGCTATAATTAAAAGTATAGTGAGATAGCTATAGATATCAAGTACATCTTTAAAAATATGTTCTAAAGGAACTGCTAAAAAACTGCCTGTTTTTATACGTATAAAAGTACCACTTATATAGTTTATATAGTAAATATACTTTTATTTTGTGTCTTGTAAAATTTCTATTGCCACATATAAATGCTAAATCTTCATCAATGTATATGCCAATATTTTATACAAGATTGTTTTTTACCTGGTCTAATATTATTGGTATCTAAAAAATAATAATCAAATTTATCATTTATTCAATTGAAAAATTCTTTGCAAAAAGATAAATTTTTTCACTAATCCACTTTAGTAATTTGGTATAGTCGTTGAGAAATACAGTTATGATTTTTTATAGAATACAAAGACAATATCATGTGCAATTCATTATAGAGCTTTATTAAATTTCATAAATAATCTCTTAGTTATTCTATTGGTAAGATTATCTATGGAAAATGTGAAATCTGGCAATTCTATTTTGTTTCTATGAAGTTATTTGCATAATCATTTATTTCAAGTTTTAAAAGAGAGAGAATTCACATTGTAATGAATTAGCACACCCTGTGTTGCTTTGTACAAATTTAGATAGCACATAGATTGCATACCACAAATTTTGTACATAGTTATGCACTATAGGAGATAGCAGCACATTATGCTTCTCTATGTGCAGCAAGAGTACACTAGATATTGTAGATTATAGCACTAAGCAGGGCATTAAGTTTGGTATGTGAACTACTTGATCCAATATTTTACAACATATTTTCGTAAGTTTCATATTTTGTTCCAAATTAATGAGAAATTTGAATAGTTTTGAAACTCTAATTATTAGCAAGTAAGCCTTTGCAATGATACTACTAAATATATCAATAGCTACCACCCTAGTAACTATCTGTGCAGTAGACCAAAATTTTCATCAATGTAGAACCTGACACCTCTGAAATTTATAGATTACCAAATATAAAAATATTTAATTTATGGTGTTATATATTTTCATTTATATAAGATGATTTGCTGTCAGTTTGCTTACATATATTGTTACAAAACATCTTATTTACCATACTTCAGTAACTGACTAATATTTAAATCTTGTTCTAATAAGTTAATTCAAATATATAATTATAATATTTAATTATAAAAGTTCTTTTAGATTAAAAAAAAATTGAAATTTAGATAATTTTAGGGAATTTTTATTATTTTAGGCAAATTGCTCCAGAATATTTTAAAGCAGTTCAATATAAAATAAACTTTATATGAATAATAGGCAAGTCTTAAATAATTTAGACCTTTACTTGGTTTATAAAGAGGAAACCATATTGTAAAGTTTTGGGATACTGCACATTTTAATATCATAGTAATAATTAAATATCATAATAGAAAATAGAGATTGTTCTAAGCCGTTATTAAAAATCAGTGCCATTGTCATAAAGATAAAAAGATCAGAAATTAAAGTATATTCTTATGCGCATTAAACATAAAGTATATATATTGAGAATATTGTTTCATATGTTAGTTATATGAAATAAAGAATATTTTTATGACACAGAAACTACAATGAATAGCGAAGCATATTAAATTTCACTTAATGATTATATATATGACATTAAATTTACATCTATACTCATGAAGCGATTTAATGTTATAATATTATATAATTTAGTAGCTATAACATTAAATTTCATATTGTATGATTTAGTGCATATAATATTAAATTTCATAAATTATAATAAAAATTGAATAATAAAATTAAACTCTTATATTTGCAAAAATTAGGATATTTTCGAAACTATTCAAAGTTTTCAATTGTGCAGCTCATGTTGCATTCAGTTTAAAAAATTATATATATATATATATATATATATATAGTTTATGCATAGTTTTCGATTAAAATCTTTCAATTTTTATTTATATATATATATATATATATATATATATATATATATATATATATATATATATATATATATATATATATGTGTGTGTGTGTGTGTGTGTGTGTAGATAAATTATTATATATTACTAATTTGCCTATTAGATTTAAGTATTACGAAGTATTAATATTATTTAATATATTCAGTGTTCACAGCCATCTATGCCCATATTTGCTTTAGTGGTTTGCTAGTAGATTAAAAAATTATTATCTAGCTAACTAGCTAAATATTTGATCAATTGTGATTATATAAATATGAAATATACATATCATGATCCCAAGAATGCCTTATGTTGAAAAGAAGTTTTTCTGATGCAGAGTTGGATACTCAGCTGTACAAGAAATAGTATGAACAATATTAATATACTCAAGTGTTCACATAAGAATAATCAAATAATTCTGTAGCTAAATTATTAATTATCTTGTAAAATCCAATGTGAGTCAGTTGATTTTATTGCTATCCTTCTTATAAATTTTATATACAAATAACTCATAATTTTTGCTGAACATTTAAAATTGATGCTATCCTATCAATTTTTACTTTTTAATAGACTATTTATTCTCTTAGCTTTGTTTGAAGTATTAATTTACCCGACGGGCTTGAATTTAATATTTTATATTTATTTCTTTCCAACGAAGGCTTTTCATGAATTTGTATAAGCAGCTAACACTTTTCAACCTATTTTGCAGTGAGAAAATAAATTTTCATTAATTAAAAATTTGCACTGTCTTGAAAAACTTTTGTCTATACTTTGGCATTATTATAAATGTTAAAGTGTTTTCATTTGTATAAAATATTTTTTTTTAATTTTCTTACTTATGAATCTTTATTTATTTTTTTTTTTTTATCTTAGAAAATCCATTTCCTGCATACTTTAATTTAAAAAAAAAATGTGTTTTTATATGATACTGACCTTTTCATATCCTACCTCATATTTTGAAGAAATTCTATTAAATTTGTATTCCCCCCCCCTCCCCCCAAAATAAAATCTAGAATTTTTATCCAAGAGTATTTTTCCCTTGAAAATAATTTAATAATTTAAAATATTTTAATTGACAACTTTTCATCTTATGCAACTGTAATTTTATTAGCAGCATATATATATAGTATAGTATTTACTTTTATTTTTTATTGGAATCCATGGACCTTTTTTGCAGTTTTAAATGGGATTCAAGGGATGGATTTTATGTACTAGATAGCCTATGAAATAATGCTGTTTAAATAAATAATTTGGAAAAATTTTTAGGTTCTACAAATTTATAAAAAGGGTCCATGGACCATAATACATTAGAAACGTATATTCTGTATAAATCATCATATTGTACTATAATATCGTTTTGTATTATTTCAAGTACTTATGCTTTTAACTATTTAAATATTATATTTTTCTACTTAATACATTGTGATAAATGCTAAACTTGACAATACTTAAAATTTCAAATTATGTCTTATAGCTACATTTTGGAATAAATTTTAATCATCAATTTTTCATTAGTTAGAAAACTTGAATCATTCTCAAAATTCATAAATTATTTTTGTTTATCTTATCTAATATTTTGAAGTACTACATTATTTACTGAAATGCATCTAAAGGTGACTAACTAACGTTATATAAAAATTCTCTCAAACTGCTGTCTAAATTAATCTGCAATAAAAATGTACTTCGTAAATAACAGCTTAAAATGTTGATCAAAAATGTCAACCGGTTTCAAAGGCAAAAACAGCCTCCTTTTTCAGAATAGCAAGACAGGCAACCGCATGAGCAAAGGTAAAAACGCGTCTGTCAATAAATCATTAACTGATCCAGGAAGAAAATGCTTATCATTGTTAACTGGAATTCGAAAACATTAAAGGAAAAATCTAGCAGGAAAAGAAAAGGAACGGTAAAAGGATTCAAAACATTTTCTTATTAAATAAAACTGAGAATTCAAACACTCTGTAATGAAACAAATAGTGAAAAAACCGGTTTCAGAAAATACATGAGCAACATCAATTAACTTAAAAAATGGATGCAAAAATCATTGTAAAAATACTTGTAAATAAGAACGCAACAATACGTAGTATAAAACAAAATGAAGTAAAAAGGTTGTTTTTGGAGTTAAATGAGATAACTTCATGAAAAACTTCATGAAGGATATTTTTTCAAATTACCAAAAGAATACGGTGCATAAAATTTTGTAAATGACAACGAAAATTAAGGAACTAACCAACATTTAAAAACACAATTGATTTTGGAAAGCTACATTATCTGCTTCAATTAAATTCAAATAGCAAGTCAAACTATAAAAATATTTTGATAAAGTTTACGTTTTTGTTCTTAATATCAAAACATTTTAGATTAGTTTGTTTACAATCCATTATTTATATTATTTGTAAATAATGCATAAAGTTTACTGTTTGTTCTTAACATCAAAAAATTTTAGATTAGTTTGTATAATCCATTATTTATATTATTTGTAAATAATGCATTGATGTATTGTATAAAATTTTTTTAAATGAATTTAACCTTTAAAACAAACAGAAATACTAAGATTTTTTTAGGGGGCAAGAGTAATATTATAACTTATTTATAAAAAAATAATTGAGTTAGAACCTAAATTTTTGTGTAATGACTTAGATTTGTTGGTTACCTTTTAAGAAAATATTTTAATACATAACATTTAAGTAATATATCTTTTAGGAAGTGAAGAAACATACATATCTGAATTAGTCCTCTAAATTCGATGACCTGTACTTCACTTTATTTTTTATCAAAAAAAAAGTGAATATTTTTTTTATCAAAACTTTTTTTCAATGGTAATATTTTTCAAATCTGTACAGAGTGTACTGATGTAATTAACTTATTCATCATAGTAAATAATCACTACATCTCTTAGTATTTTAGATAAATTCATTTTAGGGTTATAAAAGATATGTTTATTTTTATCAATCCTATGTAAATATGTGTTAATTACATTTGGGGGCTATAAGAAATTCTTTTATCAACCCAAGCTAAATATACCTAGGTAATTGAGAAAGATTTGGGGAAAATAGAAACTAAGAAGATTTCAACAAAATATATAAATAAATAAAACTGGTCAGTAGCTATTTCAGAAACTTTTCATTATTATGCTTGTTTATAAAAGTTTATATTTTTAATAAAATTTTAAATGGTGTTATTTGTAAAATTAAACTTTATTATGCACACAAAACTTCTATGCAAATATTTATATAAATATGCATTTAGTAATTGTTTTAAATAGAAACACAGTAAAAGTACATTCTTTATTTTTTCAAGTTTACTATATTTATTATATTTTTGAACCATTTGTCTATAAATTAAAATTTTAATGTTTAGTCAATATTTAAAGGGTATATTATATTACAAAATTAGTCTAGAAATATTTAATGCAACTTGTATTTTAAAAAAATTAATAAATTTGAGTGCCTTTGATCTCAACATATCAAAGCCATTTTGAGCTGCTCAAAGTGATTGTCCTTTTCTATAAATAGGTTTTAAACTAACAACTTGTGATAAGAATTTATGATAAATATTTTAAGAATATCAATAGTTTACTTAAAATATTATATAAATATACTTTAAAATGTATAATATATCATCTATAATTTATGAGTGGAAATTGAGTTAATTCGCTTAGAATTTAAAGAAAAATTATGCTATTGACATCAAAAGCTTACTATAAACTTAACAACTTTTTGAGAATGATTCAAGTGATTCCATGGCAAATTTATACCAATTCAGAGTTTATGTAAATGTTTTATCGAACTATATTCTGAACTTATGCCTTTGTAGATTATCTGTGCATTGAAAGGAAGCTCAAATAGTTAAGAATATGTTGTATTTCTGGTGTTTAATTCTATGACATTTTTAAGCAAGTTGTTTTAAAAAATGCATTTTTCTCTGTAATTTACATCTGATTCAATAATTTAACATAAATGTGTATATATAAATAATTTTTGAGTGAAAGAATAAGCATTACTAATTCTAATAAATTACTTTGAAGTAGCTTTGTTATTTAAAAATTTCAATTTTTAAAATGAGTCAATCGCATTTAATAGTTTAAATTTAAAACAATTAATGAAACTATTGAATAAGTAATAAGTTGAATTAAAATATTTTTATTTCTATATAATTTATCTTTAAATAATTCTCAAAACTAAAATATTAATTGGTCATTTCATTGGTGAATTAGATAATTTGGTATTAGTGAATTAGATAACTGATATTAGTGAATTAGTTAATTGTAGAATATTACACTTATTTTCATCTCAAATCAAAAACTCACTTGTCAAGAACAGGTAATTAAGCATGAGTCTCCTGGAATGTAACCCTTCACATTTCCAGCTGCACTACTCTGGCCATACAAGTAATTCTTTTGAATTACCTCACATCTTTCAGAATTTTTTGTGGGTTATGCATTTCACATTTAATTAAACATTTTGGGATTTTGTCGCTTATTGGTTGCAAATATTTTGCTTTACTATTGTTTTTACTAAAAAGTTTTCCTTGAAACATCTATTTCTCAGAATCTGCTATAGATAAAAATCAGATGATTATTAATATGGATCAAATTTCGAAGGAGGTTGGGGTTTCTCTAAGAATTTCCATTTCTGGTTCTTTTACCATTTTCAGTTTAAAAAATTTCATTTTACTTGAAACATCTATCTCACAATATCGGCTATAGAGCTTAGATAATGAGTGATATGGATTCAACATCGAATTCCAGAGGAGGTGGGGGGTTTCGCTAAGGATTTTCACTTCCGTTTCTTGATATGTCACTTCCAGCTTTTTAAAAATTCATATGACTACATGAAATAAATATGCAAAAGAAAATAAAAGGTTTTAATAGGTCTGCCAAAAAATGGTGCATACCATTCACCATAATAAAGTCTCCTTCATAAATTTTTTTTAACTTTCTTTTAAATTATTGGTTAAATGTATCCATTCAATCACATCAAAGTGCTACTTGTACACCAACATATTACTTTAAACATTTTGAGCTTCTCTTGTACCATTCTCAATCTACAGGTTATTTTAAGTATTAAGTATTGCACTACGTCCTTCAAACAATCTCCTGATAATGTCCTGCCACATGCAAGTGGTAATAGTACTTAATCAGGAAATCTAAACATATCATATTCCAGATTTTACTGTCCTAAACAGAGTATACATTTTAGAAGATAACAGTATAAGTACAAAGGTATTTTTGGATATATTATTTACTGTACATTACATTGTTAGAACCTCACCAACTTATCTCTCTGACTCCTAGAAATAGAGTTTGAAGCAAATGTTATATATATATACATACATATATATCAAGCAAATTGTGTTGAAACTGCCGTATAATGATTGTATAGTAATTATATAAAGTTATATATATGATATCAATTCAGAAAATGTAGTCTACTCAAGAGAGAAAAAAAATATATGAATACAGCTTTTTATCTTACAGAGATTATTTCAATACTCATTGCAGATATTGTTCAAGAAATATATTGTAATTATATAGCAGAGATAAATAAAGATGCTTAGTGTTTGAACTACTGTGTTGTTTGCTTGAATCACTCCATATAAAAACTTAAATTGTGTAGTCATGGTTATATCCAAGTGGTTAATAACTTTTTGGATTGTAAATTTTAAGTTAGTACTAACCATGTGGTTATTATATATATATATATATAATAGCAAAAATTGAAAAATTTGGACATGAAGTTAGCCAACAGGTAATACATAAAAGGCCTAGGGGAATTGTGACCCCCTAGTTTACAAGTCGACTTTTGCACCATTGGCAACACTCACGGAGCCATTGGTGTGTTACTAATGGTGCAAAAGTCGACTTGTAAACGGGAACTAGGGAGTCACAATCCCCCTAGGCCTTTTATGTATTACCTGTTGGCTAACTTCATATCCAAATTTTTCAATTTTTGTTATTTTACATTTCTAGACTACTTCAAGCTGCATTGCGCTTATTAGTCCTGAAAACTGTTTTTGTACTATTAGTACTGTGGTAGTTTCTGTTATATGACATTCTATATATATATATATATATATATATATATATATATATATATATATATATATATATATATATATATATATTGATTACATGAATTCTCTTATTAATCTTAGTGACCACAATGATTAATTTACTTATTCATTAAGCATAAATAACACTTCCAATTTATATTGATGAATTTAGAACTCTAAAGGTGGTACTAGTCATTTATTGCACCAAAAGTGGCTAGTAAAGGACTGAGGTTCAGAGCCGCCCATAGGGGTGAGGGAAGGATACCACTTGAGTGTTAAGCTAAGACAGAGATTCACCAGGAGGGGATATTAAATATGGAGGGGGTACTTGCGATAAATGTTTATAGGGAGAACACAATTGTGGACCTATTCAGTTGGATACTAAAAGAATGCTGATTAGTAATCTAAAGCTACTACAAATGTAAGCTGTACTCCATATGCTTCAATATAGCAATATTTTTATTAGGTTTATTTGATAGCTACAGTAAAAGAAGTTGCATATTTTGCAAAATATAGATATTTTATGACTAACATGTAATTCATCAATATAAATCTATAAATATGTACAATAGTGCATTATATGTAAAGTACAAAAAAGTTAAATAAACTATTTTTATAAAGGATCGTACTCCCACTGCAAATAACAGCATCCTTAAACCGTTTTCATGCTTATGTGCTCTGCAGCATAAAATAGCATATACCTGCTATGGTAACAAGAAAACTTACTTGCTGTGTGTCCACAATTTTGCGAATATCTATGTAGACTAACAAATGCAGCCAGCTTCAAATTTCTTATGAGCTCAGGCTGCATGCTGCAAGTCAATGATCACAGAATCAGCATATAGAGGACATTTTTAAATTTAAGATCGCGCTACTACTGCGAATAATACCATCAATATATCGGCTTATCATGCACTTTTCAGCATGGAATTGAATAGCCGATATCTGTGATGAGAGTGCTATCTTTAGTTTTTGTTTAAATTCATTGTATACAAATTGTTTTTATTTTTCTTATTATCTTTAAAAAAGACAAAATGAATTGGAAATGAAGATTGTGAAATTAATATTTCCTTCCCAATAGAATATCATCCCTAGTAGCATGCCGATATTATATATCTTGGCGTTACATGGGAAATATCTCAATGTCCCTATTAGCATTTAATATTGGGCCAATATTGTATATCTTGGCAAATATTGGGGTTACATTGGCTTCCAATATTGGCTAATATTTTTATTACAATATTACGCCAATGTTAGTGTTACATTGGAAATATTCACGTAATATTGTCCCAATATTAGGCCTATTCCGTCAAAATGTCCACTTTTTCATAGTGGTCCAATATTGGCCGCCGGTATTGGATTGCTTCTAAGGGTAACGCCAATATTGGCTAGATATTGGCATTACAATATTACGCAAATATTGGCGTTATAATTGAAATATTATCCTGGTCCTATTAAGTTGGTCTCAGTAGTAAACAGCTTGAATGTAAGTGATTGCAACATGTTAGAATCTATAATTGTCTGACGTGTTTTTGAAGAATAGGTTTTTGCACACTGTTCTAGAAGAATAAGGTTTTGCACACTTATAGTATTAATGAGACAAAACCCATGTGTTAATTTTCTTGTTTTTGACAGGCTTAAAATACTAGTAATGAATAAACTCCAAAGTTCCAGCTCTGGAGATATTACAGTGCACAAAAGAATAGTAATTGATGTGCAGATAGTATTTATGAGTTCATCAGTAGTTTTAAATTTATTAAAATTACTCCTATTGACTTTTCAATGAAATGCATTCTTGACTGACAATATTACCAGTTATGAACCTTTTATGTGTGAAAGAAAGATATTATGGGCACTTTTATATGCTAACATAACTCTCTTTATGGAATAGATGCCTCTCGCAAAGATGTGACAATAGATGGCTCTGTCTGCTAACAAAAAGTTGATTTAAAAATCAGCTTACGGATTTATAGAGGTTAAATTGTATTTGAACAAGCCCCATAGCTAAAGTTAATGTCTAGATTCAGATCAATGAAAAAAATGATTTTAACTAAACCATTTAGTTGTTTCAAATTGAAAGATAGTAAGTTCGGGGCCCAACTTACTATCTAAACGATGCATTAAACAAAATAAGAATTATTAAAAATATTGTAACTCAGTTTTATAAGAATGTTATTTTCCTCGTTTGTGACAGGCTTAATGACTAATCAATTTCATGAATATGATAATAAGGGGATAAAAGCAATTATTACAGTGATATAAATTAATTTCACATTAAAAAATTTTAAGCAATAGACTTCAAAAATCATTTTAGAGATTTCCTGATACATCGACGATAGTTTCATTTATTTTAAAACTTTTTTTTAATTTCAGATCTTCACTTCATAGTAAAATATGAGGCTGTGACCCCGATTACCTTTGTGTAAAATGAGGCCCTAGGCATGTCACATTAAATACCCAGAAATAAATCTCAAAACAACATAGGTAATCAAGAACAATTTGATTAAATAAAAAAAGCTGTTTCTTTCTTCTACATTATTAATGAAACAAACAAATAATTTTTCTGTAGAATAAATGGCAAATATTTACTTTGTAATTGGCCTACTCTTTCTCACATTTTTTTTCTTTTGCAATTTAAAGAGCGGGTGGGGTTTATAAGACGAAAAGACCATTTGCTATAACAATGCCATCATTATAACGAATATTTAGTTTCTTTTGATGATCTTGAAATAAAAATACGAAACGCTATAAAAGTAAAAAAAAATGTACCCAAATGCAATTAAAACGTCTGTCTATCTATATATATATATAAGTTCCTTCGGCATCACTTAAGACACACTGAGTTTTTTTGGGGGGGTTTCATCACAAATTGTTCATAGAGTTCGTGTGACATGAATGAAAGCTTGTCCTGCAGCTCCTCAAAATATGTTGACTTTACAAGGAAGTAAAAGTGTTCAGCTGAAGTAGTGGTTCAATTCGGTGCCGTCTGTGACTGGGGCCCTAGGTTGGGCATCGCTGCTTTGCCGCCTCAAAGAAGCCGTGTAATTGACCACTGGAAGAGGTAGCTCTTCGGGTGGATCGTAGTGCTCAAGATCACTGTCACTGAAAAACGGATCTTCGGGGATGGGATTGATTGCTATTTTGCTGCTCCGTCTGGATTTGACGTTGACCAGGAAACGAGCGATGAGGACAGTCACGAAGACCAAAAAGCCGAGACCGACAGTTAGTGTTACGTACAAAATGAGTTTTTCTTTGTTACCTGTAAATAAAAAGAATGGACAGTTACTAACTATAATTGAAGTAAAGAAAAACGCAGCAGTCGAACGTCTAATATGAACGTCTAATATGACTTGCAATTCTCTTGATTTCTACATTTTACTGGGTAAACAGATTCATATAGTAAATTTAATCTGAGTACGCAACTTTCAAACGTTTTTGTTTCAGCGCCATATTTGGAACACTCAAGAGAGTGGGCGAAGGACATCTTGATAATAGAATTCATGATAAAGAACATGTTAGAATTAATTTTCATTTAGATACATTTTACCTTTGTACTTTTACAACATTTTTATTTTATTTATTTATATATTTTTAAAGTTTTGTACGGATTGGCCCTTTTAAATTCGACAAGCCTGTTGAGCCCCTCAAGCGTTGGGCCCTCTGCTATTTTTCAAACCATGCTTAAAGATTCTTTACACTAGTCGATTCGTGTCCAAGGTATTTTTGGCTGGCTGTGCACATTAGCAGATTCCCTCACTCTGCAGACTGCAACGCCAATTAATCACCTAAGCTAAGCGGATTCGGGTGGGGTAAGATGACGCTATATAAGGAAAACTACCCTCCGGAGGTAAAAAATATATTCGAGCCACATGTACAAAAGTGATAAACTGTCTAACGAAGGATCAAACTGGCCAAACTCCTCCCCCACAATAAATTACTCCGCGCTAATTACGTAAACGCCCTGAAATGCAAATGCTCAAAGTGCCCTGGAATACAAGTCCTGTCCTGAAATACAAGTGCTTCATTCTGAACCTTTGTACCTGCCTTTAAAAAGCCGCAAAATGTTATTTTAGAAAGGAAAAACCATAAGGTAACTCTGGCTCAAGCTAGTCCGGCCCTAATAATATTTCTCTCATCATACTTTCATCATTATTCTCAATGTTTCATCATACTTTTTTGCAGGAGCCCATTTCCAGGCATTTTGTAGGATAGTGCTCAAGCACTTTTCCAGAAGATTTTCCAGATAGTCACTAAAAGCAAAATTAAACGAAGATTCTGCAAAATTAAACAGAGATTCTGCAGAATTTGCTCTTACAGCCAGGTTTCTTGATTTTGTACCATCTACACCACTCCAGCTATACAGTAGCGTCGCCAGAATACTTTTTCTGGGGGGGGGGGGGGAGAGAGGTAACCAAATATGTTGTTTCTCATTTCTCCAAATATAATTTCTTCGAACCTGAGAGAGGGGGGTTGTGACTCTATTTCCTGATGGCGTCATTGCAGCTATACAGAGAATTGCCTTGAATTACTATACACATGCATGCACATACAGACAAAAATAAAATCAAAATAGAAAACCAATTTCCACTTAATAATTCATTAAATATCAGTGATTTATAAAACTGTGTTTAAAGCATAGAAACTTATATAAAAATTAATTATTTTGTACATTGGAGGAAATTAAACAAATTTTCATCCCAAACACCTGAGAAACAATTAAAATCCGCAATTATACTTAAATTGCTATTTTTGGGGAAGAGTACTAAAATTCGTAATTTTTACAAAAAAAAAAAAAAAAAAAAAAAAAAAAGCCTTAAAACTCGGAAGAGCGATAAAAAACGAAAAAGCGATAAAAAGTAATTATTATGAAAAAAAGAACCTGTCAAAATTCGTAATTTTATAAATAAATATTGGCGATATTTTACGAAAGATCGCTTAAATTTGTAATTTTTTCAAAAGATCTCCAAAATTCTCGATTTTTAAAAACGAACGCAACATGTTTTTTTAAAGAAAAAAAACGTTAAATATCCTGATTTTTCAAGAGCCTTTAAAATTTAAAATTATTTTTATGAAAACTTTTAAAAATTCACCCTGTTACGAAATTATCACCCTGTTATTCGAATTTTTATTTGAAATATTACGAAATAACGCCTAAAATTTCGATTTTGATGGAAAAACGCTACATTTCACGCTTTTTGCGAAGAAACGCTAAAATTTTCAAATGTTTACAAATGAATGCTAAAATTATCTATTCTTACATCGTAATTAGAAATAAAAGATCGCGACGTAATTACTAGCGATTTTCCAGGAGAGTTTTCCCATTTTCAGAGATTTAAGACTAAAAAAATTCTGAAATGCAGGAGTTTTAAGGATTTCCAGAAGGCATGCGAACCCTGCCATACATTCTGCTAATAATTCACAGATAATCATGCTGCTTGGAAGTAACTTCCTTGTTACAAACAATCATCGCAATAGTTACAATCAAAATTAATTTTATATAAGTTTGAAGTATGAATTGACACGGACTTGATTTAAAGGAAAATAAGATTTTTTTCTTTAGTATTTGTTTATGGTTTTACCTTTTATGTATTTATTTGCATTCATCCATGCAGACATGAATCCAACAACTTTTTGATCTCCAGACAGCTGTTCGCTTCTGCTGCCGTCCAGGGGCACTTCGTCGCTTTGCATTTCAGACCTGTAACTGTTGGACGGCTGTGTAGAGACCCTGACCACTGAATCGTCTGAAGGAAAAAATTGTTTCAATAACATTAAAAAAATTTCCCAGTTTTTAAACATTCAATATTTTAGGAATATCGCAGATCCAAACATTACAATCTTAAATTTTAAGCGAACATACTAATAGAATTTCCGTAAAAGACAGATTTAAACTTTGGTAAACAAATTGGTAACTTGACAGAATAAACGGTAAAATAAAATATTTAAAAAGCATTCATTTAAAAGGGGTACTGAGAAATAATCTATTCGAACTCTGTAATAAATTTTGCGATTATAGATAGAAACTTTTAATTTACAGCGGTGGATTGTAAAAAAATTAACTGTGAAAGTCATAGTTTTTGAAAATATTATTTCAAGGGTTTCACAGATCAAGACATTTGAATTATCAATTCCAAGCGCAATGTGTACTGTCAAACGACATAATTTGAATCTGAAACTATCATACATAGGGACCGCCTGATATTAGAGCCAATGTGAAAATTGAAGCTTTCAAATATTTGCATTTTAATGTGTGCTTTAAAGAAAATTTTCGGGATACCGATGATTGGGGTACTGATTTATTATTTTAAGGGTACTAATGATCAAAACATTCGAATTATTGAGCTAATACTAAACAGCTGATTTGAAGCATGAACTAGAAATTATATAAATAATAGTAAGTTAATAATAGTAGTAACAGGATAAAGAGTTTTCAAAACTTCTCATTTTTAGGTATGCTGCATAATAAAATGTCCCAAGTAATGTCATTTATAAAGAAGGAAGATTAGAGTGATATTAAAACGCTGTATAAAATTAATTTTTACTTTTAATCCCGAACACTGCTGGGTAAATTTTCTAATGATTCCTGTTAGTTATTTAAATTTTCTAGTTAGTTAAGTTCATTACTGATCCATTTCCCTTCTGATGGTGTACTTTTGTGCTAATATATTTTTTTTCAGAAATTAGATTCCCATGATCTTACCCTCTACCACGATACCAAGTGTGGATATTTTCTATATTCAGAAGTTTTTTTTAGAGAGGTTTTGAAAATGCGAATTTTAATTATGCTCTCTCTGTTTATCAGAGATGAATATGCATGTATTATAGGGGGTCTTCAAACTACTGCTCAAGTACCAAATGTGGCCATTAAGTTGCTTCAATCCGGCCGGCGGCTCGATGGCATGATTGATATAAAAATCGAAAATCGAATGCATCATTTATCAGGATTTAAGAACATCCAGTTTCACATGTGCTACGCTGTTTCTACTCCTTTCATGTGAAATATTCTGTTTTTATCGAGAATGTAAAATCAGAATACAGTATAGTTACGGTGCCCCAGTATATATTGTTACCTTCTCATTTTTACTTTCTCGCCCACCCCTACTTGTGGGTTCGAGTTACTCGCCTCTGCGGCTCATAGGAGAATATATCTATTGCATTATTTTTTATAAATTTCTTCCCCCACCCCCACCCCTCACCCCCTAAAAAACTAATTTTTACAAACTGAAACGTTTGGACAAGGAGATACATCTGGTTTTGTTTCCCCATATTTATATAAATTTTATTTCAAAACTTATATTTTTACAACCAGTGTAGATCATTAACTGATGAACTATTTTAATAATTGAGATTGCAAATCTAGAAACCAGGCTGAATGTTCTAACGAAAGAACGAGATGTCCATGTCCCCCATTAGTGTTGTTCGAAAATAATGTGTTTGGAATATGTTTATCACATTTTTTATTCTAAAAAGGTATATGTATTGTATTGTTCAATTTGCCTTTTGCACTTTATTTTACAAGCAAATTCCAGGTATTACTTTTTAAAAGTTGTTTAGGCCCACTAAATGTTTAAAAACTTTTAATGCGGTCCCTTGCGTCGAAAAGTTTGAGAACCACTGATCTACAAGATAAATACGAAACAACTGAAAGAACGTGAAGCTTGCTTACGTTTTTGCAGACTGTTGAGGTACGGTTGCTCAAAAGAACGTGCCCATCCTGGGAATGAGGTAGTGTGGATGGTTTCCTCCAAGGCCGTTTCTGCAATAAATTGGCGCTTCAGAAGATCGCGGTTAACTACAAAAAAATGGACAAAATATCTATTAATACTATATTCCTTAACGTTTCAAATAAATTTATAATTATAAATAACAAAATCACAACGTAAAATGCTGTGTAAAAGAAAGCAAAATGTAGAAAGCCGGCGATATCGTAAATATTTAGATTTCCTTCTTCAGTGAAGGTGTAATTACATGTAATTGAGATATGATAAAATTGAGTGCATTTTATCATAAGGTACTTAGTTTTATCTGCTATGAAGGAGTTTTGAATCCTTCTATTGTTCTTTGGCATTTCTGCTAGGATCTTCTTTTTAACACTTTACAACAAAGTTGAAAAGTGTTTATGACTTTGTTCATTCTGTCTGTCTGTCTATCTGTCTGTCTGTCCGTTAGCACGATAATTGCCGTAAAAATGACTTAATCAAAATGAAATTTTAGTATGTTGTTCAGACGGTCTGTAGAACCTATGGGAATATAAATGAATAATATCACCCAATTAGTTTTGGATTGAACCCGGGTCGAAAAAATGAAATACATTGAGCCCTATGGGACCTAATTTTTCAAACATTTTTTAAGCGGATTTAAAATTCACAAATTGCTTCAAAACTTTCAGGTAATATTCAAATTGTTTAATAAAATATATAAAAAAAATTTCAGCGAAATATATTCAGTAGTTTTTTAAATAAAAATTAAAATAATAATTACACCTCTTATATGAAACGATCACGTGACCATGATATGAAACGATCACATGACCCACTTCAAAATGATATATGGCATTCATCTTGTTTCAAAATCGTGATTTTTTAAAGTTCTTTTTAATTCATATTGAGTGTTGTATCCGTCCTGAAACTACTTTATTTTTGCTTAAATTCTGTGCATCTACATACTGAAACAACGCAATGACAATATATTTGAGTTTAAATGCTCATCTAAATTTGATTATTTCTACAACTAAGCCTATTTTTCACCTATGTAAAATGTAAACAGCAAAATATATAGAATGAGTTGTATTAGAATTCCTGTATTTTTTTAACACAAAATAATTTAGTCCATGGAGTTTGCATGGCTGATATGAATGAAATATTAATTGATTTCATAAAGAGAAGGACGATTTTTTTCGATGAAGTTTCAAGCATAGAGTTTAATTTTTTGTAGCTCGATGGTCTTAAACAAAATTTTTAAATAAAATAAATTATTATAGTATTGTGCTGAATAAAATGAATGGGAGAAAGTTATGAATGAAATCCTGTTTTTATAGAGAGATCCAGGCGTGTTATTTTTTCTATGACGTCATTTGAATTAATTTCAGTTGTTTTCGATGAAGTTTTCAAATATAATAAATTATCGTAATATTATGATAATTCTAAAACTATTACCGAGGAATATATAACATTTTAGAGATGTTTAAACCAGGCAATTTATATTTCAATGCCGTCATTTGAATGAAGTTCATTTTTTTCGATGAGGGTTTAAGTTTTCAAATATAATAAATTAATGCAGTATTGTGATAAGTTTCAAAATATTACCGAGGAATGTATTGCATTTTAGATTTGTTTAAATAAAATTGTATTGAAGTTGGAAAGTGTTTCATAATCAATGCTTTAAGCATGATTGATCTTTCTTGTTCTATTTTTAATTTAGCAATGATTTTCTTTCTGCGTCGCGCAATACAACTATCTATTGAAACAGACGCCTTCTTGCCTTTGGTATGGGTTTATTTTTTCTTTCTTTTCTTTTCTTTTTTCAACCTGAAGAAGGAGACGGATTTTTGTCTTATACACCGGTAGCATATAATTACGCTATGAGATATGTAGGTTATTATATTTGTACATGGAATTTCGTCCCCGTCTGAGAATATTTAGAGCTAAAATATTGATGGCGGCGACACGTCAAATCCTCAATTCGACCAACATATATAACAGAATGACAAATCATCAGATCACGAACGTCATTTATTGAAAACATCTTTCAGGCGTACATACAATTTTTAAAAAGTTAGAGCGCTTTCGGGTATCATCACACCCTTCTTCAGTGGCGTTAAAATAAGATAATTTGTCTTATAAATCTTATTTATCTTATGATTTGGCTAGTGAATACATAGTACATTACACAGAGACGCATGCAGACTTTGCACTAAAAATAAATTCATCCGTATTCAAGAGTGATCAAAACGTGTAAATCCACAAATACTTCACATTCCAATTTCTGATCCCATTCTAATACTTTTCCCATACATTGCCATATTTTGTATGCAGGGAAACAATAATTAATTTTAGTGTGTAGAGAAAGTCATGTGCTGTTCACATACAGAAATATTTTGTGTCGCATTCAAGCAGCGATTTAATGCGTTTATTCTGTACGGGGGACGCGTAAAGACGTTTCAGTTTTTAAAAAAATTAACAACTAATTTGGAGAAGGAATGGATTTGACAGAGTGTAATCCTTACCACAACTGTAAGTAACTTTCAAATGTTTCCTGCCGATGCAGCTTCTATCCCCGAAAGTGTCCACGTTGGCTACCAAGACGCAGCTTGGCTGGCCATTGCACAGTTTCATAATTTTCTCAGTGGCATAACTCACTTGGCAGTCTGAAAAGAGCAATAGGTAAGGATAAGAATGTAAGTAGAATCTTATATCTAAAATGTCTGTAATGATAAGCTCCACGATGATTATATTTTATTTTATTTTATTTATTTTTTTAAATGAGAAATATATTTTGGTAATTTATTGCTGACCTTTACACTGAACACGAACCATTTTCATAAGAAACGTAGACCAATACTGGGTGAAATGATAAAAATATATATTAAGTTATAAAATAAATGAGAAAATATGTTTTTTTTCCCTTAAAGAAATAAAACTCAACTTTGGTAATGTATATAGATATATATAAAAAGAACTCGACCCAAAATTATGATTATATACACTTATAGGGTTTTTTAAAGAGCTGCAAATTCCTGCTTATTATTTATAACTATCAATTTCAGTTTTTGAGATATAGAAAATTACAAACTTGAAAAACGTAAAATTTTCATGCTCTTTCTGCTTGACATGACGACTACTTGAAAACTATAAACGCTTTATTTTAAAAATAAATATAAAATTAAAAACAAAATTTCCTCATACACGTTTGTGTCTCTTACTATTTCCATATATATTTTATAGTTTTGAAAATATTTCGAGTGAAAGTATGAAAAATAAAAAAATAATAAAAATTCTATCGGACAAATACGATTTTAATATTTTTATGAAAAGAAAAAGCTGGATTCAAAATTCAATTATATAAATGTGTAAGGCTTTCAAAGACCTACAAATTCTTGCATATTGTTAAAAAAAAAAAAAAAATATATATATATATATATATATATATATATATATATATACAGGGTGTCCCAAAACGATTGAAACGCGCTTTAAATCTTCACCTGTTGGAGATAAGTGGGCAATGTAAATTGTAAGGTAAGAAATAAGACTACGTAAAGTAAGGTAGGAAATAAAACTACGTTAATGACATAGTCCTCCCATTTTTTTTTCAAAAAGTTACACTTTAAATTTTTATACGACCCCCCTTAACAAATTTGGTCATTCGAAATTTTTTTATTTTTAATGCAACATAAGTGGGCAATGTAAATTGCAAAAATGTTGAAAGTAAGGTAGGAAATAAGACTGCGTTAATGAAATAGTCCTCCCATTAATTTTCAAAAAGTTACACTTTTTAAATTTTCATACGACCCCCTTAGATAAATATGGTCAATCAAAAAAAATTTATTTTTAATGCAACAAGATCATTAAAAAAACCCGCATATCTGTATCTTTAAAATCAACTGAATTATGATAAAGGAAAAAATCTGACTTATGCCACTTTTCCGTACCATGTGACAGGCTGTTTCATCAGTGAAAATAGGGATCATAAGCAAATTGACGACGAAAATTGTTTAGATCAAAAATACGTTAATATGTGTAAAATTTTTTTATCACAAATGAATCTAAATAAAGCATTACACAGACAGAGATCATATAAAGCAGTGGTACTCACTATGCGGTTGGGCCGCATAATTAAAATATATATGTTATCATATTTATTATCATCCAGTTTTATCTTTTTTGTGATATGTCACAAATTTACATTTCTAATTTGATAAAAAGTCCCCATTCACAATGTTCAATTTTCAATTAAATATAACTCGCTCAATTTTAAAGATACAGATATGAAGTGTTTTTTTAATGATCATGTTGCATTAAAAGAAAATCTGATGTGGGCAACACATGACTTTCCTTATATAATGCAATGAATTTACTACTTTTATAATAAAAAAATAGGTTTCTCTTATAGTAGATATTTATATTCTTTACAAGATATTGAATTTTCATCAATTAGTCGTCATTTTCCTTGATTTAGTGTCATTTTTATCCATTTGGCGAGATTTTCGTTAATTTGGTAACATTAAAAAAGTCTCCAAGTTGGCGACATTCCGCCAAATTCGGCGCCAAAATCTCGCCAAGCGTTATGGACGGAGAAA